>JZKD02S2194031.1:171982-205754 GCA_000966675.3 Picea glauca
TGTTGTGAATTAAATGATTTGCTTTCTTTTAATTAGTAATTAAATCTTTGTTTTTATGATTTGAATATTTTTCTGTTAGTTTATTTGATTTAAAACAGTCCTGTCCTCAAATTAGGACAGCCACAGAATCAGCCAATGCTGTAGTTAGTCTACAAGACCAGATTTTTAGCCATTTTATCAAGAAATTATCTTTTAAACTTGTTTATTTTTGCCTCTTTTCAGGTACATACGAATTGGAGTGAGCAAATGGGCATGCTGGAACAGTTTAGGAGATATTTCAGATTTGGTTTTGTCTTAGGTTGTTAAGTTTCAATCAGTTTTTGGGATTATTCCCAAGATTTTGTAAAACAATTTGCTGTTATTCACAAGGATGTTTTTACTTGTGAAAAACCTATATAAACCTATGGTTTTGTAATAATCAAGGAATCCTCAGTTGGGGAGAACAAGGATATGTAACGCTGATTCAAACTGGAGCAGAATTGATGCGTTGTTATAACTTTTGCTTTTCAACCCATTGACACTTTGTTCCAAGTTTTGTATATCATTCTGTTTATGGTTTAATATCACTTTGTTGTCTAAATCAAATGCAAGTGATATAATTTCTTATTATTATACATACCTTGTTACTTACACTTTGATAAAAGACATAACAATTAAAGGATTCAGTTTTATGAATGATAGCTTTGTCTTCTTTATGAATTGAATTATCATATATGAATTTGCTGCATAACAGGTTTCCCTTTTGCATGAATTCATAATCTGAAGACTGTTATGATTTCTTTTATGTCTTGTTTGTCCTGTAACTTACTTCAGGAAGCATCATAGCTGATCCTTTGCGAGAAGCTAAAGGGCTAAATGGTGTGAATTTCTTCCTCCAACCAGCTTAAGAAGAAACCATATACAGGGCAGACTTGGAGCGTTTCCAGGTTAATTAGTTAGATGTTTACTGTTTATGTCAAGTAGTTTAATATAAATGATAGTCTAGCTAGATTTATATTACATTATTTAAATATTAGTAAGATAGATTAGATTGTTTTATTTTAGTTAGCTTTCTTTCCCTTTTCATAAAACATAAAAGATAAAAAAGAGATTCTTGGCTGTCTCAGGGCAGCGATCACATGAGTTTTGCAGGTTTTAATCAAATCTGTAGGCTGTCCATAGTGTACATTTGTGAATAAGGAATAACATAGCTGATAATTAGGTAGTTGATTCAAGTTATTATAATCATAGTTAGTATTTTGTATATATATAATAGTTAGTAGTTTATAGTTAGATTAGTATAGTCAGTTTGAGTTTGTTTTATTAGTTTCTAGTTTCCTTAGTTTAGATTATTTAACTTAAATCACTTTTCTCTTTGGTTTCCTTATGAGACCTCAGAGCGGCCAACGGAGCCGTTAAACTCGTCAGGGTGGTCCATACCAAATGGCTTGGGTTATTTAGACAACCTCGGATCGGTTCCACTCCCCCAGTTGACGGATGGACTGTTTCTCCCGTCAACAGCACCCTCGAACAATAATGTGTCATTCGCAAATTGAGAACGGTTCATATTCTTAACTCTGGTTATTTGCAAACCATGTAGATTTCCAATTTCTCTTTCTTGTCCTAGATTTTTGCTGAGAGGTTCAACCACAATTATGAAAATAAGGGGAGAGAGAAAGTAGCATTGGTGAAGTCCCTACTTGCTTGAAAAAAATATGATGGTATTCCATTCACCAAGGGGGAAATCCATGGATTACCAATGCAAGATGCCACCCATTTTATAAAGGTATTACTGAAGCTGAGAATTCTCTTGAGATCAGACTCTAGACTCCATATGGATGCAAATATTTCTACTTCGGAGATGGGCCGATTGAGATTAGAGTTTTCTTCATTTGGAATTTTTGTTGGAATCTGTTAAAGCATGGTAGTGATGTTGGAGTGGTCTACCTCTTCCCATTGCATATACAAATCAACAAAATGGGTTCTAGCAACTGCTTTAATTTCTGCAAAATCAGTCACAACAATCCCATCCTCCAATATGATTTCTGAGACACTATTTATGATTGAGATGAATTTGGCTTGATTGTGAAAGAATTTTGTGTTTTTATCCCCAACCTTAAGCCATAGGTTGAAAGATTTTAATTGCCAATACTCTTCTTCTCTTCTCAAAACATTTTGATAATTACTTTTCAAATTGAGCTCATCTTTTTGTAGTTGGGTTGTAATCTCATGATCCTCGTAATACTTTTGGAACTCCTCAGGTTTTCCCCTAATTTGCAATTTCTCAAAAGTTGGAGTTATAAAGAAGATTTTGGCCCATTGCTTTAGGGCCTTCTTAACCAACCTAATTTTCTTCTCCCATATATACACCGACATTCCTGGGATCCAAGTGCTCAAGGTAGTTTCTACCAGATCCACAACTTATTGGTGCTGAAGCCACATGGCATTAAACTGAAAAGGAAGGATGTCAAAATTTGGGAGATCTTGGAGATGGAGAGATGTGGATTTGTGATATGATATGAGAGAGGGAAAAATATATGACTTAATGGTTGCATTTCGGTGAAGGAAACTATTGTGTACTAGGATCGGTCTAACCTTGCAAAAATGTGTCATGGTCCAACATGGATGTTGGTCCAAGTGAACTTCATGTTGATTATTGCAACTATGTGAGACATTCTCCATCTTACAAACCTGAGAGATGTTGATGATTGCATCTATGTGAGACATTCTCCAGCTTACAAACCTGAGAGAAAGCCCCTAAGAGGGGTGTGTGGTTCCTATTTGAGACAGAGTTGGAATGTAGAGATGGCCTCCTTCTTACAGAGAGTTGAGAAGAACTCCAGATGATTCTCCTGTGTAACACAGTGAGAAAGGATATTTTTTGAGTTGGACATGACTCTGGCTAAGCACAAGGTGAATGTATGAAATCCCAAAGTGTTGGGTGCATCGTCATGAGAACATAAATGAAGAGTATTAGCCTCCTCTAAGCAAAAGAGTTGATGATAAGCTCCAGATGATTCCCCTGTGTAATGTAGTGGGAAAGAAGATTATTGAGTGGATGCGCATGTGGATGAGCACAAGTGAACGTGATCCTAGTGGCCGAGCACTAGTGAAGAAGTGGTTCTTCTGTGTAATGTAGTGAGTCAGAGATATGGACATCCCTATGGATGTTCCCCTAGTGGATGAGCACTAGTGGGTGTACAAGATATCTTGCTATATTTCTCAAGAGTCAGACTTGCATGTAACCCTAATTGTAATGTAAAGGGTACAGGTTGGCCCCACCTTAATGTGATTAATAATTAATGTAAAACATAATTAATCTAGAAAATATTAATTATATTTTGAGCTAGTAAGGTCGGCCTTGTTGTGCCAATAGACACTTCTATTGACAGGTCTAGTCTAGTACAAGTAAAGGTAAATTCCCCATTGAGGAATCATATCTTTCAAGTGAGTTTGGAAATTTCAGCAAGTACACCTTCTTGGGAAAAGTGTGCACCTCTCTTGGGTGCTAGTCTTATAGGGTTTGAGAATGCTCTTGTGTGATAGGTCTTATTGGTGGTGAAGGTATTTCTCTTGACGAATATAGCAAAGGATTTTGGCTGGTTTTTCATCCCTTAATGAGAAGGGTTTCCCATGATACTTCTTGTGTTCATGTGCATGGTGTTTCTTCTTGTGATTTTGGTTGCTGCAACATTATGGTTAAGTGAAATGATAAAAATGGAATGAAATTCATGCTTAACTTTGATTATAGAAAAATCAATATGGTATCAAAGCATAGGTCTTGAATAACCCATTGCACAAACATTTTCAGTCTTCCCCTCTCTCCTGCAAAACCGTACGACCCTCCTAGGGTTTCCAGAAATTTCGTACTACCCACCTTTCTAAGAGGTTTCAACACTTGGAACTTGGAGATTGGGGTTAAAAAGAGGATAGGAGTGTATAGCCTCCTTCAACACACCTCCAACAAGCTTCAGATTGAAATTTCGAACATTTTGACTTTTTGGCCCTAGGGTTTCTAGGGTTTCGCTAATTTCTGCAGAAAATTTAGAATTAAGGTTTCTACAACTCTTTGAAGGATCTCTTCAGCTCACCGGTTTTATTCAATCTTTCAAATGATTATTGTTGGTATTCATAAGTCCAACAAAACCTAAAAGTGCTAGCCTAGCCTAGCCATTAGGTTTTATAGCCTAGTTGACAAGGGTTTGTGAAGAATCCAAAAATATGATGAACAAAACTATGATGGAAGATAAGCTTGATGAATCAAGCAACTTCAAATTCCTAGAATACAAGACTTCAGATGAAAACTTATTGTGGGTGATACAAAAAGATTTACCAGAGACAACTATTGATGAATGGAAGGAAGATGATGACAAAACAAGAAAGCCAATCATCTACACAAGCTCCTACATTGAAGGGACAGCTTTAAAAAAAAAGATGACAAAAGGTGACACCGTAACTACCTTCTTCATGAAGATGTCAAAGGAGAAAGATCAACCGGGTGCCATTGGAGAAATCATATCAGCACCCTCATGTATGAACTTATATATATATTATTTGTATCATTGTCACGAGGGTAATTGCAGGAGAAAGGAACCTTTTGGTGAAGTCATAGATCAAGAGGGATCTCAGTGCATTTAGAGGAACAACACACTGGAAGTGAAGACTCTAGGTTTGATTGTCATAATTGTCATTCCTCTAACCTATATTTCTAAAGTTTGCTACATTACAAGTAGGTGTTGTAGTTGTGACAACAATCCTCAAATTGTTTTGATTCTAGAGATGTACTCATTATTCTCCTTTAGGAGATATTCTTGTTTTGGTTTCTCTTGTTTTCTTGTTCCAGACAGGTTAACGTCAAAGGAATATGTTTAACCTTCAGAGGGAGTCACTTGACTCAGATGGAGTCAAAAATATTTAAGGAAGAGGAAGAATAGAACCATCATTAAGGAAACCAATGAAATAATGCATGATCAAAATCTTCCTATGATTCTATGGGAAGAAGCATGCATGACACAGTATATGTTCAGAACAAGAGTCTTCACCAAACTTTGAAAAACATAACTCTTGAAGAAGCCTTCACCGGAGTGAATCCTGAGATTGAACACTTCAGGATATTTAGGTGCCCAGTGTATTTTGATGTACCCAAAGAGAAGAATTCCAAGCTAGACCCTTCAGGGAGAAAGTATACATTTATGAGATAACAGTGAATCTTCAAAGACATTCTAGATCTACATCCCTGTTCAGAGACAGATTGAGACAAGCAGAGATGTTGTCCTTAAAGAAGAGATAGTCGTTCAAAGATCCAGAGAATCTCATATGGAGATTGACAGTGAGACAATACCTTCTCCCCCTTCAACAGTTTAGAGGGAGACAAACATTATTCCAGCTGATCCAGTTGCTCCATAAGATATTGTTCAGAGACTAGAAGGGAAGTCTGTGGTGACTTCCAAGTGGATGGAAGTGTCGAGAAATACAAAGCGAGATCTATAGCCATAGGATTCTCACAAACATAGGGAGTTTTCTATGATGAGACACTTGATCCAGAATGCCCTATATACTTCCATCCGTACTACCATCCATGAATTGGAAACTATATCAGATGGATAGATTCTTGATGAGTTTGGGTTTTCAGCAGGAGTGTTGTTGATCCAAACCTATATTATTACAGTGTTTGTAACGAGAGCCTGATTTTGATGACTTATTCAGAAAGCCTTGTTGTTGGATACAAGTAAGCTTTGACTTTTGATTTCGAGATGAAGGATATGAGTATGATGCACCACTTCTTGGGACAAGAAATATGACAGAGGTTCGATGATATTTTCCTAAGTCAAGGAAAACATACAACAGGAATATTGAAAGAAGTTCAGTTTGACAAAATAACTAAACACCGTGATAGATTTGAAGAAAATGAATGATGATGATTTAGACGAGATTGATCCAAAACTGATTGGATCATTGATGTATCTAATTAACACTAGGCCTAATTCATGCTATGCAGTGAAAATGCTTAGCCAATCCATGAGCCAACCGAGACAGTAAAACATGTATTGAGATATACACGAGGCACAATTTGACATGGTCTGGGATATGCCTCCAAGTGTGAAATTGAGTTTGCAGGGATGTGCCTATAAATATTGAGCAGAGAGAACAGTGGAATGGAACAACACATCCAGTTGTTGTCTTACTTTGATGTTTACCATGGTTTCCTGATGCAGCAGGAAACAAAACTCTGTGGACTTGAGTACCACAGAAGCATAGTATATATCATTGAGTGTGTGAAGCAATGTGGCTTCTCAAGTTTCTGATAGATTTACTTGATCATGAGATGGATCCTATGATGATAACCAGAGTTGTGTGTAAAGCTATTTTTAGAACTGAGTGTTTCATGATATATCGAAACATGTTGAGATAAAACATCATTATATCAGAGATATGATGCAGAGGAAAATAGTACACATGCAATACCTTCCTACACATGAACATATTGCAGACATCTTCACCAAATTAACTTGGTGAAGAATACCTCTCTAGTTGAGAGGGAGTGTTGATGACTACAACCAAGACAAGTTTAAAGTACATCCATGTGAGACTTGGCATGATGAAGAATTCCTCCCTAGCTGAGAGGGAGTGTTGATGATTGCGGCTATATGAGACATTCTCCAGCTTACAAACTTGAGGGATGTTGATGATTGCAGCTATGTGAGACATTCTCCAACTTACAAACCTAAGAGAAATCCCCTGGGAGGGGTGTGTGGTTCTTATCTAAGACAGAGCTGGAATGTAGAGATGGCCTCCTCCTTACAGAGAGTTGAGAAAAACTCCAGATGATTCTCATGTGTAACGCAGTGAGAAAGGAGATCTGTTGAGTTGGACGTGTTTGTGGCTGAGCACACGATGGACGTTTGAAATCCCAAAGTGTTGGGTGCATTGTCATGAGAATAGAAATGAAGATGATGTATTAGCCTCCTCTAAGCAGAAGAGTTGATGAGAAACTCTAGATGACTCCCCTGTGCAATGCAATGGGAAAGAAGATCTATTAAGTGGACATGTATGTGGACAAGCACAGGTGAACATGATCCTAGTGGTTGAGCACTAGTGAAGAAGTGGTTCTTCTGTGTAATGCAGTGAGCCAGAGATATGGACATCCCTACGGATGTGCCCCTAGTGGATGAGCACTAGTGGTGTACAAGATCCCTTTCTATATTGTTCAAGAGTCAAACCTTCCTGTAACCCTAATTGTATTGTAAAGGGTACAGGTCGGCCCCACCTTAATGTGATTAATAATTAATGTAAAAGGTAATTAATCTAGTTAATATTAATTATATTGTGAGCTAGTGAGGTCGGCCTTGTTGTGCCAATAGACACTTTTGTTGATAGGTCTAGTATAGTACAAGTGAAGGCAAATTCCCCATTGAGGAATCATATCTTTCATGTGAATTTGGAAATTTCAGCAAGTACACCTTCTTGGGAAAAGTGTGCACCTCTCTTGGGTGCTAGTCTTCTAGGGTTTGAACACCCTCTTGTGTGCTAGGTGTTATTGGTGGTGAAGGTATTTCTCTTGAAGAATATAGCAAATGATTTTGGCTAGGTTTTCTTCCCTTGTTGAGAAGGGTTTCCGAGGATACTTCTTGTGTTCTTGTGCATGGTGTTTCTTCTTGTGATGTTGGTTGCTGCAACATTATGGTTAAGTGAAATGATAAAAATGGAATAAACTTCATGTTTAACGTTGCTTATAGAAAAATCGACACTTTCAACGCTGAGGAGGAATTTCCATGAAGTCCCAATATGAAATTATTTCCTTTATGCTGTCTTGAAATGTGTCTTTCCCAAATATCCCCCCTCTTTTTTTGGCACTAGTCTCGATAATATTTAGATCTCCAGGTATGATTCAATTTTCAGAGAACCCTAGATTTTTCAAACGTGACAGAGTTCTCCGACATTCTACTTTCTCAGTTGGTTTTGTCGACATATAGACATTGAAAATTACAAAAGAAGTGTTGCTCTGCATGTGATGGAATTTTGTAAGAATCCAATATTGAGTTCTAAAATAGTGTTCCAAACTTACCTCTTGTTCACTCCATATTATACAAAGTCCTTCAGAAGCTCCTCTTGTGTCTTCGACAACAACACTATTGGATCTCCATAAAAAAAATTGTATCTTTGAAACATATTCGGCTTTCATCTTGGTCTCCTGAATGAGGAGTATAATAGGTTTTTTTGACTTAATCAGATCTTTGACAACCAATGTCTTTGGGGCACTTCCTAACCCCCTACAATTCTAGGAGACCACAATCATTATTTCAAAGGATTGGACCGAGAACCTTAGGCTCTTCCCAATCAAAATACTGACCAATAGAGTTTCCAATACAACAGAGGGCAATGTTGCTCCAACATTGTAAGGGAAGATGTAGAAGCTTGACCCCACTGGGACAATTGAAGGGACTTCATTCTCAAGACTGAAATCAGGGGTCCATTTATTCAAATGCATTCCTCTTGCTTCCAGAAAATACAGACGACTACGAAATATCAATGCCTTGTCTTCCTTGAACTCAAAGAGAAATGTAAAAGATCCTTTGTCGTAGAAGAAATGGCTCAAGGAGCCTCTGATTAGGAGTTTCCAATTCTTTTCTAGCCAAAAGGACATTGTCTTTGGAGATGGCCAAATGCCCATAAATTGATCGATTAAGCCTCGATCTACCAAGGCTAAAGCCTTTCTCTTGGAGGAAGAAGGCGGGAGAGAGACCTTGGGCATCTCATTTAGATTTTTCACAAATTTGGTGGGTTGTGCCTTCAAATCCTTGTCAGAGTTCACTACCATTTAATGGAAGGCCAAAGCATCATCGTCTAGAGGGGGCAAGGGCCCCCTCCCAATGCCATCCTCCATCTCAAGCAACCAGATCTAGGGTTTCAGACCAGAGCACGTGCATTCAAGTTGCCATCCCAAATTCAAAATGATTATTCTTATACCTATGTGCATGCATTTATTGGCTCTAGAGGATGCACATTAATTATCTAAAAGAATGTATGATTATGTGTGTCTATTCATTAGATCTAGATAATGAAAACCAAGTATTTAAAAAAATACCTAACAATATGTGTCTATTTATTAACTCTAAATAATTGTAATAGATTTTTCTTAAAATCCATCAAAGCTTGTTTGAAATTACACCTAACAAGATTTATTTACATTGCATTTGCAATAAGGCAACAACTTGAATTTATAACTTGGTTCCATAAGCCTCATCTATCTTATAGTGTGATCCACAACCTCTCAAATCCCCTCACCCTAATATTATCACCATGAACTTTCTTATATCCTTGCTCGACTATTGTGTTCTACTTGAATAAAAGTCAAGGTACCTTGTATTCCTACATAGATTGTATTTTTATAACCTAGCCACCATTAAACACACCACAACATTAATACCAAGTTACATATTTGAAAGCCCAGCCTCATGCTTCTCAACTCTTTACTTTATTTATTTATCAAGAGATTAAGGCTAGGCTCATGACTTAACTCTCACTGGTTACAAGCCATCGCAAATCCCAAGATACAAGTCAAAGTCCAAGTTTAAGCCTAAAGAGGAGCTCGACCTCCAAGCCACAAACAAATTTCCTCCATTTGCCTGATGCACAGTGCAGAGGTAATCTCACCTCCACATCCAACCAATTCTCCAGATTTGTTTTCTCTCGACATTCACAAATGTTCCGCATCAAATTCTATGCATGCCCCAGGGATGGAAAAGTTCTTATACCAAAATTTTAGGAATGAAGATGTTAGCAGTCACAAAGAAAAAATTGTGACCATTGTCAAATTGTTCATAAGTTTTACGAGCCATGCTGACCATTGACCAGAAAGAGATCAAGTCTATTCACTACTGGAGAAGATACGTTGTAAGGAACAAAGCATTTGAGAAAAGGAGCACGAGGTTGTTGTCAGGCTATGATGGTTATTTGAATATTTGTTTTCCGAGGGATCAAACCACTGGCAAAGCGTTGCAATGGAACTTACGTCACCCTGAGATGATGGTGGATAAAGTGTAATCATCGACCAAAATGAACAAGAAAAAGATGCTGCAAAACAATCAAGATTCACGATAATAAGTGCAGGCATACAGCCATGGGAATTGCAGATCCGTGTAAACACTAGATTGTGGAATATATACTGGTATAGATTCATCTTAACTACTGTTTTACTAAGTGCGAAGAAAGATCAAATCATCTTTCTAGGTGCAAACCCTTTCCTCTTTAATCTTTTTTAGAGAAAAAGTTTAGAGCCCACATATATAATTTTCATTTACTTAATTTTTTATTATTATGATTTAAGAGTCCTCTTTAATCTTTTTTAGAGAAAAAGTTTAGAGCCCACATATATAATTTTCATTTACTTAATTTATTATAATTATTATTTAAGAGTGACAGACTTAATTTATTATTATTATTATTATGTAAGAGGGACATGTGTCAGCTCCACTTTGAATTTAGTCACTGAATCACACATCAATCTAACACTAGGCTGTAAAATACCTCTTGGCCCAATGAAGATCTTTACTCAGCTTGCATGTGGTTGCCATAATCTTGTTTAGTTCTTGAGCATTCTATCCAACAATGGCCAAGTTAACATAACAATTTTTTGACTTTGTAGTGACTCTAAAATTTGAGTTTGACCTACCACTCTTTTGTTTTGACTTTTATCAAACACCCAATATTAATATTATTGTCATCAACCTAACAGTGGGCTGTAAAATGCCTCTTCGCCCAATGAAGATCTTTACTCAGCTTACATGAGGTTGCCATAATCTTGTTTAGTGCTTGAGCCTTATATGCAGCAATGGCCAAGTTAACATAACATTTTTTTGACTTTGTAGTGACTCTAAAATTTGAGTTTGACCTACCACTCTTTTGTGTTGACTTTTATCAAACACCCAATATTAATATTATTGTCATCAACCTAACAGTGGGTTGTAAAATGCCTCTCGGCCCAATGAAGATCTGTACTCAAATGCCTCTCGGCCCAATGAAGATCTTTACTTAGCTTACATGTGGTTGCCATAATCTCATTCAAACACCCAATATTAATATTATTGTCATCAACCTAACAGTGGGTTGTAAAATGCCTCTCGACCCAATGAAGATCTGTACTCAAATGCCTCTTGGCCCAATGAATATCTTTACTTAGCTTACATGTGGTTGCCATAATCTCGTTTAGTGCTTAAGCCTTCTATCCAACAATGGCCAAGTTAACATAACATTTTTTTTTACTTTGAAGTGACTCTAAAATTTGAGTTAGACCTACCACTCTTTTGTGTTGACTTTTATCAAACACCCAATATTAATATTATTGTCATCAACCTAACACTGGGTTGTAAAATGCCTCTCGTCCCAATGAAGATATTTACTCAGCTTACATGTGGTTGCCATAATCTCATTTAGTGCTTGAGCCTTCTATCCAACAATGGCCAAGTTAACATAACAATTTTTTTACTTTGTAATGACTCTAAAATTTGAGTTTGACCTACCACTCTTTTGTGTTGACTTTTATCAAACACCCAATATTAATATTATTGTCATCAACCTAACACTGGGTTGTAAAATGCCTCTCGTCTCAATGAAGATCTTTACTCAGCTTACATGCGGTTGCCATAATCTCATTTAGTGCTTGAGCCTTCTATCCAACAATGGCCAAGTTAACATAACAGTTTTTTGACTTTGTAGTGACTCTAAAATTTGAGTTTGACCTACCACTCTTTTGTGTTGACTTTTATCAAACACCCAATATTAATATTATTGTCATCAACCTAACAGTGGGCTGTAAAATCCCTCTCGGCCCAATGAAGATCTTTACTCAGCTTACATGCAGTTGCCATAACCTCGTTTAGTGCTTGAGCCTTCTATCCATCAATGACCAAGTTAACATAACATTTTTTTGACTTTGTATTGACTCTAAAATTTGAGTTTGACCTACCATTCTTTTGTGTTGACTTTTATCAAACACCCAATATTAATATTATTGTCATCAACCTAACAGTGGGTTGTAAAATGCCTCTCGACCCAATGAAGATCTTTACTCATCTTACATGTGGTTTCCATAATCTCGTTTAGTGATTGAGCCTTCTATCCAACAATGACCAAGTTAACAAAACAATTTTTTGACTCTGTAGTGACTCTAAAATTTGAGTTTGACCTACCACTCTTTTGTGTTGACTTTTATCAAACACCCAATATTAATATTATTGTCTTGGATTTTAATCTTCTCAACAATGAGCAATGTAAGAAAGAAATGAGCAAAAGGTTCTTGGATAAGTGTAATTCTACAATTGAATAAGGTTAGATAAACTATTAAAGACAATACAAATAAAAAATTAAATGAGACAAAAGAGAAGAGAAAAATAAAATGAAAAATAAAAATAATAATAGGAGAGAATGGAAAATGAAAGGTCGCACTTCTTAGCCTTCCCATTACCCCAACTCTCCCTATTTATTTTTGTAGTCTCACTCTCAAAGGGTCTTCTAGCCAAGGAGGAAAGTATGCACAAAGAGCTAAGAATTGCATTGTAACCAAAGATTTCTGAAATGAAAGCTCAACAACCATTTGAAGCCGGTTTTCCCATTTGGGTTTCTAGGGCAAAAAAATCTCTATTGTCTTATGGTGTTTTATCGTTATGTGGTTGTGCTCTGTGTATTTATGTTTTAGTTTGATTTTAATGACTGCCACTAAATAGTGGGAGTGTGAATGAGAGGGATATGTACTCAAACCCTTGGATTTACTACATTATTGGTTTCTCTTGTCTAATAAAAAGTATAACAACTCTATTACTACCACCATAGGATGCATTGCATTATTGGTTTCCCTTGTCTAATAGAGAGTATAATAACTCTATTACTACCACCATAGAATGCATGTTTTTCTCTTACCCAAAGGGCCATGTGCACCTTCTTCCAAGTATTTGATTGTATGTTGAGTGTCTTCCTTGTCTCCAAGTTGTAATTTCCCTTGCTGGACCGTTTCATTACTTGTCGAGTGAATTGATATCTTGTAGAGGTTGCACACTCCTATGAGTTGGCTGAGTGTGTTGGTTGTTGGGAAATCTATCCACCTTCTCCCTACTCGTGCATTGGTTTCTCGGTATGTGGACAACAATTTACAATTGTTTCCTCTTTTTGTAAGTGTTTACATGAACAATGTCTTCTCTTCCAATTTAGAGAATGAAGCCAAAATGTATTGTTAGCTCCTCAGAGTTCGACATTGGGTTTACTTCATGCATCCAACAACCATTCCGTTGCTTTAATTTAGAGTTAGCAAATTCATTAATGTGTTGGCCTGTAGCATGGACAAGGAAACTCACTCTCCTTCATAAACAATTGTTTATTCATTAATTTGTTTTATTTGTAAGATAAGAGGGAGGAGTGTGATGCTTTTACATATAGTACAACTTTAATTACATTGCACTTAGTTAACTAAGTGGGCATGCCAATGCTAGGCTGAGTTATGCAGGCTAAGTCTTGTAACATCCACACCACTTTTTATTCCTCTTTCAATTACTGAGTTTAAAACTTAAGAAAACGATTCCGTAATTGTTGGCCTTATATATATATATATGCTATTGTTGGACAAGTTTACCACCGAAGCTGTGTATGCACATATAAGACCATTGAGTATTGTCATAATAGAGGATTAGATCACTAGAGTGTTGTGTAAGTACAATTCAAGCGCAAAACTTACCTTAAATTCACAATTTAAATTGGAGTATTTTTTTTCTCTAACTCTTTTATTGGATGTGTTATAAGGCATAGGATAAATTCAACTTCAAAACAAATATGGAGTGTCTATGTTAAATAGATCTATCTACTTAATTGGCATTGCAATCAAGCAACTAAGTAGTGAACCAAATATGTAATAGAGCCATCCTACTATGCATATTGATGATTTATAGTCGAGAAAATTTGCACTTAGATTGCATCAACATCAAAGAACCAATTATCTTATCTCTATAGAGATCCATGTTGGTGGAAACAAACAAGCACATTGGATTGGCTCTTAATGAGCACTCATTTGAACTTGCACATACCAATAAATATTTTTGGAACCAAACTTCATTGAGGATAGAGGCCTTGTAGCCATTCCAAGAATAGAGATGTTTTTACAGGGTAGAGAAACATAAATTAAAAGTTAATTTCTACATGGTATCTAAGTTGGTGAAGCAAGTGGGCTATAAGTCCCTCATTTATAGATCATATGTTATCGTGGAATAATTGATTGTGACTCAGTGGTGAGAGCTTTGAAGAGAACACAAACCTAACAAACCTATCATGGGTAAAGAAAATAGATAAAGTTTGGATAACTCAAGGGCCATCAATGTTCAACTTCAAGAACAAAACAAACACTTGAGAAAGAAAGTCCAAATGTATGACCAGAGGATGGAAGAGATGGAGAAGAAACTTAAGACCTTTGCCAAATTGTTGTCATTCCTAAAGAAATGATTTGATGAATTCCAAGACTCCCTCACAACTATCATGGTATATTGGGACAAGATCATATTGCAAGTTGTGCAATTGGGAGAGAAGGTTGTCCAAATGGATACCAGGCAAGAGGATAGGCTCACTCAAATGATGGTTTAGCTACATTGAGAGTTGGAAGAGAAGGAAGATCATTGGAAAAGCCACAAGTAGTTGTCCAAGATACCAAGGGAGAAAAGATAGTAAGCTCACCTTTCTTCAACCTAGCACCATGATCGAGACAACTTTGGTAAGCTCACCTTTCTTATACATTTCTCAAGAGTATTTTGGTGAATTTGAAAAGCATAGCAGGGGAATCGGTTCAAAATTGTAAAGGTATATGGGCTATGATGGAAAAAGTATAGGAAAGAGAAATCAAGGCATCCTAAGCCCCATTGTAGCTACACCAAGGGTCAATCATAGAATCCTAGGTTTCGATGGTAGAGGGGAAAATCCCATGACCATGAAGACCACTTTTGTGAAGGAAAAAGACATGGAAGAGTTGGCTTACTCATTAGAAGAGAGAGTAGCAGTGAAGGAAGAGGGAACTGCAATCCCACTTTATCCTTATTATGTAAAATTGTAGAAGGGCAGTGATGAGGAAAGTGTAAAGACTCAATCTGCACCATCACTTAGAAGAAGTGGCAATAAGCTCAACTGAAATAAGAAGACAAGTAGAAAGACGTATGCATCAAACAATACATCCCTTGTTTGTCACTACTACAAAAGGAAAGGCCATATCACTTCCAATTTTTGGTGTGCTAAAATATGTCTCTTTTGTGGGAAGAAAGGCCACCTTGAGACATCTTGCTAGGAGAATAAATCCACTTGCCACAAGTCAAACTAATTTTGGAGGAAGAAAGCCAAGAAGGCTTCCCCAAACCAATAAAAAATTCAGAGGCACTTGGAGAAAAGAAGGGTGTCAAGAAGTCTATATAGTAGTGCCAAGAATTTTTTCCACCACTACAAGTTGAGTGTCCATTGGGAAGAAAAGTGTTGGTGAATTCATCCATACCTTCACCCCAAAAACAACATAGCCAAGAGAAGAGTGTGGACAGTGAAGAGTAAAGAGGATGAATAATTCCCTACATCTCCAACCCAAGGCGTAGAAGTTATCCAAGGAGTTGTAGCAGCACAAGAGGCCATCCTCGCCAATGAAGCAAGCAGTTGTTCAATGGAAGTAGGAGAAAGAAGAGAAGGATATCAAGCATGGGTTGACATTTCTTTTATTACAATATGGTTGAAGAATGAATCACCAATAGATAAACCAGATGACCAATGATCAAGTCTCCTACATACAACATGTAGGGGTATGAAAACTTGTCATTCAAATGACATGGTTGTAGATAATTGTTTCCATGTCGAGAAGCAATTGTTCCTTGCATAAGAAATCTGCCACACAACCTCTTGTGAAATCATTACATGAGAGTATAGCTTGATAGGGTCACACTAAATAAGAATATCATCATTCGACTTGGCTTCATTGACTACCAATATGGACCGTCTCCAAGTCTGAGAGAGATGGGAAATGACTGCTGACTATAGAGATTGGATATGGATATTACTTAACGCTAAGAATCAATGAGAAAACTTATGCATTGTGGAACAAGTGAGCTAGAGCCATAGCCAGAACCATAGATAATAACCAAAGCCATGAGCCAGACTTAAATACATGTTCTAGAGAATCAAATAGAAGACGCATTGCTTTAGATTGGTTTCCTGTAAGCGTTTGAATACCAAAAAGCCTTTTTATGGGAAGGTGTGATCTAAAAGAGATTTGAACAAACAAATGGTTGTAAGACTCAATACCTACAAATGTAATTCAAAAATTAAAAAGGTTAGATAAACTATTAAAGATAATGAAAATGTAAAAGTAAATGAGATAAAAAAGAGAAAAAAGAAATAAATAAACCAAAAAGAAAAATAATTTTTTTTTAAAGAGAGGGAAAACCCCCCAAAAAAAAACATGATTTTATTTCTAAAAAAAAAAAAATATAAAAAATCTAAATTAAAAAAAAAAAAAAAACAAAAAAAAAACCATAATTTAATAAAAAAAAATATTTAAGAAGGAAAAAAATATGGAAAAACCCCGTTAAACATTAACTAAGAAAACTAAAAAAGAAGCATGGTTTTTCCCGCATGATCAATTTGTTTTTTTTAATTGTTTTTTCCTTTATGTTTATTTTAAAGGAATTCTTTATATTGTTTTTTCTTTAATAATACATTTTTTTTTAATTTTTGTTTTTTCACATTTATTTATTTTTTATTAAAAAAACGTTTTTATTTTTATTTTTTTTAATTAAAAATGTTGTTGTTTGTTTTTTTTATTTTTATTTTTAAGAAAATCATGATTGTTTGTGTTTTTTTTATTATTTTTGTTTGGAGATTTTCTCTTCTTTTTATTTTATTTTATTTATTTATTTATTTAATTTTTTTTTTTTTACTATTTTTTTTACAATGTTGTTATGTTTTTGAGTCGTGGTTTCTAAAATGTTAAAATTTTAAGCCCCCAAAAGAAGGTGCTATAAATAGTACATCTTTTTTATTTGAGGCTTGGTCTTAAGATTTAGGTTCCAAAGGCAATGGTCGTCAAGACTATGAGTTCGAAAAAATTATAATTTTATCCCTAAAAAAAGTTTGGGTGTTGTCCCCAAGGTGTAGGACAGTCGGTGACAGAGTGTGTTGTTAAGGCACTCTGTGATGTTAAGTCACCGGTTCAAAACCTGTGGGGGAAAAAATCCAACATGTTAAGAGTTGGTGTGGCTCAAGTCGGGTGCGATCCCGGATGATTTTGACGGCTTAGATACCCCTGAGTCACTGTTTCTCAAGCCACAAGCTAGTTTCGCAAGTCACGGACAAACTAGAAAACAAAAAAAAAGGGCGGGTCATGTTATTGGTGTAATACCCTGGCTTGATCCCGGGATCATAAATATATTGTACATATGATACTTAAGATGGTGAGTCGGTATGTTTGGGTCGAAGCGCTTGGATATGATACTTAGGCTAGTGATCCGGTATGTTTAGGCCAGGGTGCTTGTAAAGATGACCAAAGGTCAGAGAGCCTATATTATAAATTGTATATGTGCACTAATTAATTAAAAAATAACACCACAACTGCAGACCAAGGGACGAAAAGAGTATGGGGGGCTAAGACTTCACGAGTGGGAAAGGGGGCTAAGCTAAATATAATATAATAATGCTCTAAGCCATTATACGTGTTTTATAACCTAAGCTCCTATGTAGTAGAAAAGGGGCCATGAGTTTCATGTGTCAAAAAGGGAACATGCATATTTAAAGGGGGAGATTTAGTATAATTCTCCATTCCATTCAATCCATTCTGACCATTATGAGTACAAGAGTTTCTCTGGGGAGATGGTGACCCAGAATACAGAGTTTACCCTATGGATCCTAGGTGGAGTTGGGTGTGTGTACACTTCTTATTAGATTGCATTAGGGAAGGTTGGAGCCGTGGATAAAGAAGTATGGGGATCAGTTCCCTGGTGTCGGGCCTGAAGGGCACCCAGATACCTCTAAGGGAAACTGGAACTCATGGAGCCATATTGCTATGAGACTTCATGGTCAGCCTATGATGGATCCCTGGAAGGGTAGTGGTGCAGCCTAAGGGAACATGGTGCGGAGAAGGGGACACACTACCTTGGGTTGTGTAGGCTAATGGGGAATGAGAGACTGTATGTTGGAGTGCTACTAAGGTTTGATACCTTGGCCTAGACCTTGTTGGTACTGATCGTGGACTATAATTGGCTTAGGAAGCCTTTGCCTTTGGTTGAGTATTAACCCCGGCTCAGGGGTGACTCATTGCTAAGAGATTATGAGCAGTGTGGTCTATGGCTAGGAGGAGCATCTGAGGTTTGCAACTAGTCAGTGTTTTCATAAAGATAAGTGTCATGTTCATATGTGCTCTGATGCTATTACATTATGCATTGATGTGTTAATTGTTGAATTTTTATAGAATCTCTGTGTATTTTTACGTTCCTGAATTATTAATATGTTATGCATAATTATGCATGTAAAATTGTATGATGGAGAAGGTGCTATGATATGGTAACAAGGGTTGGTTGTGCTTATGTTGAATCGGAGGGAAATTGTGAAATTTCTCAGTGCCCCACCATCCCAATAGGTGCCGAGGTGGTTGGGTACACTACAAAGTGGTATAAGAGCTCTAGTTTCAACGTTGGACCTATATGGGCCAGATAAAGAGCGTAGAGATGAAATTGTTAGCAGTTTTGTAAACTGTTTGACAAAAAATGCTCAAAGGTAGTAATTGGGGAAATTCCTGTAAACTTGGAGAAATTGGGTGTTTCCAGTGATGTGGGATGTTTTGGGCTATGATAATATGGATGGGTTGGGGTATGTGCGCAGCTTGGAACTATATTTTTAAATTGTTCATATGTTAGAAAAAATCGCTTAACAAAGCGTAGTTTCTTGGATTGTATTTGTTATCGCACAATCTGTACTTGCCCAAATCCCAAGGAAAGTGAATGCAAGATTGGTGTAATAGGGGGTGACCTATCATTGTCACTTTAATAGGAACCCCTTTATGTTTAGGAGTATATCAAATTTACCCCAAGGGAGACGTTCCCAGTGACCTAAAAGGATGATAAGACTAAGGAAATGATGCAAGAAAATCCCCCTCTCATTGGTCACTCATGTCAAAAGGTTCTTAAGGTCTTTAAGGGATGAAGCAACAGTAAAAATGGAGTGTACCTGCCTAGAAAAAGACAACAAAGAAAATATGGCAGCTTTCAAGTACAAAAAATTATGTTAGTGTTTCTTAAGACCATGAACCTTCAAAAAATAGGCTAGCTGATATAAAATTACAACAATGTAACAATTTACAACATCAATAAGTATTTTGTAACATACGCAAAAAATATGCCTTGAAATTGCTTGAAAAAGAAAAGAAAATGTAGTTTTAACTAGGCAGGATGATAATTGATTGTCACAAGCAAATTTGGCAACGTCTGGCTAGCCTTAAATGTTAATTTTGCAGAGAATTTGTTGTAGTTAGATGGCTGCAACAATATTTTGTAACAACAAGTTCTAGTGCTCAAAATCACAAGAAAACACCATACAAACTTAACATTTATCTAGTAGATTGTTTGACAATTCTCACAAGCAATTTATAAATGAGTTAGGTGCAAGTTATGTAGGTGTATGTAGAAAATTAGTATTAATTAGTATGGTTGTAGCAGTGATTTGCAACAACAACAAGTTAGCTAATGAATTAGTCTAGTTTAGGGTTAGTAGAAGTTAGCAAAAGCTTCAAGGAAGAAGGTTTGAGTGTTTGTTTGATCAATCCTTCAGTAGATTGAGTAGACTAGTGCCTTTATGGGTAATGGATTCAATATAGGTGATGGTTTTTTACTTGGAGGTAGGAGAAACAAATGATTATACTTGTCTAAGGAGAAGAGGTGGATGGAGGATGTGTTGGCACTTCAAGGCCTCAAACATCCAAACCCTAAAGATAAATTCACTAGAGAGTAAACAATTTTAGGCCCTAACAAATCTTCTTTCCTTAGATTATTGAAAAGGTAATAAGAGCAATAATAACTTCTAGAGTGCTAGTATTTAGGGCTTTAGAAGTTTATCTAAGTTAAATCACCTTAGTAAAGTCTAGCAAATGAAGAGCAAATAAGTAGTAACTTAAGTGCTTTGCTCATAGGGTTTGTCAAGCAAGGAATTTCATAATCTTTAACATGAATAAGCAAATATACCATAACCATTCAAATGAAATGAAGAATTTCAGATTTACTTACTTCACCAAGAATAATCAAGCAATAAAACCCTAGATTTCCAAGTAACTTCACCAAGAAATGATCCAAGTTGCAAATTTTAGCTTCCGAGACAAGTGTGCCTCCTTATTTCAACCAATAACTCCCAAATAGGGCGTAAATTTCAGAACACACTTAGTGTGTGTTGAGTGATGATGAAAAAATGAGAGTACTTTCTCTCTATTTGTACAAAACCAATGACCTTTAATTAATTTTAGGTCAAATAAAGGACGACCTGGCCAAATTACATAAAAATCTAGTTTTTTACATAAATAAAAATAATTATGCGCTGAAATCATCTCCAAGGGTGACGTCATGCCCTTCTAGGGTGATGTTGATCCCCTAAAGTAGAACATTGGGCTCCAAATGCAAAACGTATGACCTCCAAAGGCCTGGATGACGCGCACACGTGCAACCAACTCACAACTTCCCTCAATATCCAAACCCTAGTTATGAATGACATCCAGGGTCATAATGGTGATGTCATGGGATCTCAAAGGTCAACGTCCAGGTGGAAGAGCAAGATCCCACCGAGTCTAGGTATTCTAGAGTGTCTTCAAGGGAAACATCCTTCTTTCTTTCTGATGAAAGTCTTTGATGTCTTCTTGCCCCTGGTTAGGGTTAC
This sequence comes from Picea glauca, assembly GCA_000966675.3. NCBI lineage: Eukaryota > Viridiplantae > Streptophyta > Pinopsida > Pinales > Pinaceae > Picea > Picea glauca. Next base: position 192,875 of record JZKD02S2194031.1, read on the forward strand.
AACATCCATATGTGGGCTTTCAGCCCCATGGAGGTATGAGCTAATCATTCCCCAATGTGTACCTATCCACCGAGCAAAGTCCTGCAACAAAAACAAGTATGCCCTCTAGGGTTTCATAAGTCATAGGGATCACAACATGTAAATCACATCCGATAATTAAATTACCCAAAAATGTGCATCAAAAACCTCTTTACCCAGACAAATGCTCAAAGACGTTATGCAATTTAACAAGTCAGGTTTAGAGAAGGTGTCAGGGTGTCCTATTGGGCTATTCCTCCTTAAGTTTGGGGTGTTTACCAGGTGATAAACATTCTAGGTCATGTAAGTGCGTGAGGTGGAATGGGGTAAGTGTTTAGGCATGGGGTGCAATGATAACAAGGAAATGCAGATCTTACTTGTGGGTGCCTTTGTAGATGGTGAGATGCACCTTGTCATAGATGCCATTGTTTTCTAGCCCATTCACTGCCTTTTATTTTTAGCTTCATTTCTTTTTCTCTTTTTCTTTTATGCTTCAAGGGAAAAGTTGAGGGACACTATCCTGACTTGCTGACTAGAGGTGACAACATTATCCTCAAGCATTTCATGGAGATGAGAAGGTTGGCTCATGATGAGACCCCCTTTCTCTTGGCTATGCCACCAAGAGCCACTATCCTGGTTTGGTGACTAGATAGATGGTAGTGTCATACAGCTACATGCCCATGGTCATAATAGTTCGGCTCATGATGAGACCTCCCATCCACAAACTAATACCTTGAGTGTTTATTTATCTTACAGGTTCCCTTTTCTTACTGAGAAGATTTTTACTTCTTTCTCGAGAATCCCTGGGCGAAGAATCTCAAAGGTTTCATTTTTTGTCTTTTAACTCTTGCTAGCTAATTTTAGCCTCTAGGCCTTTATCCCCTTCTTCCCACAAGGCAAGGTACAACCCTTCCTAGTGTGGCAATTCCCAATGCCTAGAAAAAGGTAAGGGGGAAATGAGAGGAATAAATATGGAAAGTGGTAAGTATGGAGGGAATGGACGATAGCCTTTCATAAAACCACCCAGTGGCAACCCATCCTAAAGGGAGATCAACTTACTAGGGCATCATGTCACCCTTCTAGGTATGAACAAGTTAAAGAGCATAATTTCCAAGAAAACGTTATGAAATGAAGGAGAATTCAATGAAACATATTCAAGTGCTTCAATAATTAGAGTGACACATACCATGATACCCAGACTCATTACCTCATGAAGTAAGACTTACTGCTACTTTAGGAACAGGATAGTGGGATGGATACTACTGTTGGTGATAAATGGGTTGCACTAAAGTAAAGAGGGGCCATGATCAAGTCACCCAGCTCTCGACACTCCATGTCTAGGACCTGTGGGCCTTAAGACATGATATCCTTAGTTATCCCTAGGGTAGGGGATAACATATGGATCCAACTCGAAGACATGTGCTCACCATAGAGCGAATGAGAACCTCAACATCTCTGGTATGACCTGTGCCTGCTAGATCTCAACAAAATGCAATAGTAATCCTTAGGGTGGTGACATCACCCATTTGTTCATATATGATATAATAAAATAAAGAGCATCTCTAATCTAGAATATAATCATAAGAATGCATATATACATAATGGAGAAAAGCAATATGAAAATGAAACTACAACTATATTAGCATGATATGCAGATGGTATATACAATGGATTCAAATTCCTACCTATTCTAACTTACTTGTACTTAACTGTGAAGTCAAGTCTTTGCCCCATGATGGGGTTTAAGGAGGCATCCACTAACTGGTAATGGATGTTTTCTTCCTTCCAATGTGGACAATTAGAAGGCATCATTGACTGACTTCATTCTAATTTTGAAAGGTCCAAGCCAAAATTGCACATTCCCTTTAACATTATTAGGCTCTCCTTTCTTTGTGTCCCACATCCAATCTGTATCTCCCTCTTGATACTCTTTTGCTTCAAACTTGGTTGTTTCCTATATAAACCTAGTATATTTTCTTGAGGGAGGAGGGTGGGATTCAACTATAAGGACTTCTTGTTGGCTTGGTTTAATCAATATGTCATTATCCCCTTTCTTTAGTAATTTGATAGTTCCAACTTGTTTGTCCTTATATTTATCTAAGAGTTGTTGATACTCTTCTTTCGTTGGCCATTGTATCTCATAGAAATCTTCCTTTGAAGTGAAAGGAAAATCCTCTAGAGAAAATACAAGAAGGTTTTCCTTAATTGGCTCATGTGTCTCACTGATTTTAGTATCATTGTTGATTTCTTGTACATGGGTCTTGGCCATTGACATATTTGGAAGGAGTTCTATCGTCCCATTTTTCATAGGCACATTGATGTAAGTTATATCCATCTCTAATGTACCTCCCAACATCACAACAAACTTCCTGGACAAAAGCATCCTGCACACATCAGGGACGTCCACCACGACAATATCCATATGGATCACTCTCTCAGGATATTTACCAAGGTGTACTTCAATATTCTTAACTACCCCATGAGTGGGTATGGCCCTGGATTCAAAACCACACACATTCCTATAAGACCGTGTAGCCTTTAGGCCTAGTTTCTCCATGACTTTCAAAGATATCATGTTAGCACCTGCTCCTGATTGAAGCATAAAGTTGTTAAGACATTTGTTATTCACTAGTAATGTCACGAAGAAAGGTGAGTGTCCATCATATTGAACCCTAAAATGGTCTTCTTGTAACATAATAGGAGGGTCCATTGGCTCATCTGATACGTTGAATTTTTTTTTGAACCTTTCTTTCATAGATGTAACTTTGATAACTTCCCTCAATGGAATGGTCACATGCATTTTGGCCAATGCACCTTCTAAGTCAAATTTCAATTCAATCTTGTCAGCCTTAGGAGAAGTTTTAGGAAGAAGTATGTTCATAGGTGGAGGTTTTGGCTGTGAAGTTGTAGGTCGAGTAGAAAGAGGTTGATTCATCCGTTTTTGTCTGGTATACACTTGGAATTCTTTTTTTTCAACTTTTCTCTCAACTCTTGATCAAGGTTATTGATCACCTCCATCCTAGCCTTCCTGGATGCTTCTTTTATGCCTTCTTCATGTTCTTCAAGTGTGATATTAAGGCAACATTGTGGCCCCTCAATGATATGATCAATAATATTCACTTGGTCACGTTCACCATTGTTTAGGGGAAATTCATGCTCCCAATGTGACTCTTTGCATTGTAAACATCACAGGTTCTCCTCTACTACATTTTTGGGGGATAAACTATTAGGGACTTCTTGATCATTCTTCAGCTTGAAACCTTGATTACCCCTTTGTAATTTCCCCTTACAAGTAAGTCTAGGAGCTTGTTGTTGGGCTCTTTCTAGGTTGAAAATCCTATTCATCGTTAATTCTTGGGTTTTTACCATGCCATCTACAGTCAATTGTAGCTTTGCCAAGCTAGCGCCAATATCTAAAGTAGAATCAACATTGTGGAATACTTTGGGTTTAACATCCATTTTGACTCTTTGGGTGGAGAAAGGTTCTACTTTGGATGATGATAGGTTATCTTCAATTTTCGTAGCCATCTCATGGGCTTCTTGGACTGTCCTAGGAGCTTTGTCTCTAAGGAGGAAGCCTATTTGTCCTGTAAAGGCTTTGGTGTAAATAAAGAGAAGGAAATTGTTTGAAGGGTGATGGCTTGCTGGGATCTGCTGTATTAACCTTTCAAATTTATCATGAAATTTTGTAACAATTTCATTCTCAGCCTTTGGGATGTTATTGATCCTTATTAGCAACATGTTAGGGTCTTCCTTGACACTCCATATTTTGAGAAACACTTCCTCTAATTTATCCATAGATGTAATACTAACGTCAGGGAGACCATTATACCATCTTCTAGCACCATCATAGAGGGTAGCAGAGAACAATTTCATTACTAAATCTTCAGCATCATCACTAATAGGATGAAGCTGAAAGAAGGCCCATAAATTGTTCATATGGTCCTCAACATTGACTATATCATTACCAATGAACTTAGGCAACCACTTCTCATATGTAGGGGGCATTTTCCTAGGGTATCCTGAAATATTTGTCATGTCTAATAGTTTAAAAAGTTTGGATGACCATTGTTTTTGGTTATTAGCCTCATTTGAATTAAGGGTATGAGTCTGAGCATTAGACATTGCATTTGAGGGAAGATTACCTCTAAATAATGATTTTACTATAGGAGAGTCTCGGGGAGGCTTTCTTCTGTAAGACTTGGGAGGATTGGTATACCTCCCTAAACTCAGTGGAGTAACCATATAATCTTCTTGAAATTATCAAAGGGATGAGGGGATCACCATTAGTGGATTCGCTAGGTAAGATTTGTGAAAAATAAGGCTTTGGATAAAGTCTCACCGAAAAAAGTGTCGTTGAGGAATATTGACTTAGTGTTCTGTGACAACAGCGCCAAAATGTTATCTCACAGCCTGTACTTGCCCAAATCCCAAGGAAAGTGAATGCAAGATTGGCGTAACAGGGGGTGACCTATCACTATCACCTTAAAAGGAAACCAATTTATGTTTAGGAGTATATCAAAGTTACCCCAAGGGAGATGTCCCCAGTGACCTAAAGGGATGATAAGACCAAGGCAAGGATGCAAGAAAATCCCCCTCTCACTGGTCACTCAAGTCAAAAGGTTCTTAAGGTCTTTAAGGGATGAAGCAATAGTAAAAATGGAGTGTACCTTCCTAGAACAAGACAACAAAGAAAATATGGCAACTTTCAAGTACAAATAATGATGTTAGTGCTTATTAAGACCATGAAACTTCAAAAAATAGGATAGCTGATATAAAATTGCAGCAATGTAACAGTTTACAAGAACAATAAGTATTTTGTAACAGCCACCGAAAATATGCCTTTAAATTGCTTGAAAAAGACAAGAAAATGTAGCTTTAACTAGGTAGAATGATAATTAATTGTCACAAACAAATTTGGCATTGTCTATCTAGCCTTAAATGTTAATTTTGTAGAGAATTTGCTGCAGTTAGATGGTTGTAGCAATCTTTTGTAACAACAACAAGTTCTAGTGCTCATAATTGCAAGAAAACACCATATAAACTTAACATTTATCTAGCAGATTGTTTGGCAATTCTCACAAGCAATTTCTAAATAAGTTAGGTGCAAGTTATGTAGGTGTATGCCACAAATTAGTATGAATTAGTATGGTTGTAGCAGTGATTTTGAATAGCAGCAAGTTAGCTAATGAATTAGTCTAGTTTAGGGTTAGTATAAGTTAGAAAAAGCTTCAAGGAAGAAGGTTTGAGTGTTTGTTTGATCAATCATTCACTAGAGTGAGTAGACTAGTGCCTTTATGGGTAATAGAGTCAATAGGTGATAGTTTTTTACTTGGAGGTAGCATCAGCAAATTATTATACTTGTCTAAGGAGAAGAGGTGGATAGAGGAGGTGTTGGTACTTCAAGGCCTCAAACATCCAAACCCTAAAGATAAATTCACTAGAGAGTAAACAATTTTAGGCCCTAGCAAATCTTCTTTCCTTAGACTATTGAAAAGGTAATAAGAGAAACAATAACTAGATAATAGCTTCTAGAGTGCTAGTATTTAGGGCTTTAGAAGTTTATCTAAGTTAAATCACCTTAGTAAAGTCTAGCAAATGAAGAGCAAAGAAGTAGTAACTTAAGTCCTTTACTCCTAGGGTTTGTCAAGCAAGCAATTTCATATTCTTTAACATGAATAAGAAAATATACCATAACCATTCAAATGAAATGAAGAATTGCAGATTTACTTACTTCACAAAGAATAATCAAGCAATAAAACCTTAGATTTCCAAGTAACTTCACTAAGAAATGATCCAAGTTGCAAATTTTAGCCTCCAAGACAAATGCACCTCCCTATTTCAGCCAATAACTCCAAAATAGGGCGCAAATTTCAGACCACACTTAGTGTGTTTTGAGTGATGATGAAAAATGAGAGTACTTTCTCTCTATTTATACAAAACCAATGACCTTTAATTAATTTTAGGTCAACTAAAGGCCGACCTAGCCAAATTACATCAAAATCCATTTTTTTACATAAATAAATATAATTAACCCCTGAAATCATCTCCAAGGGTGACGTCATGCCATTCTAGGGTGACATTGAGCCCCTAAAGTGGAATGTTGGACTCCAGATGCAGAATGTTTGGCCTCCAAAGGCCCTGGATGATGCCCACACTTGCCAACCAGATCACAACTACCCTCAATATGTAAACCCTAGCTTTGGATGGTGTCCAGGGTCATAATGGTGATGTCATGGGCTCTCAAAGGTTGACATCCAGGTGGAAGAGCAAGATCCCCCTGGGTCTAGGTCTGCTAGAGTGTCTCCAAGGGAAACACCCTTCTTTCTTCCTGGTGCAACTCTCTGACGTATTCTTTCCCCTGGCTAGGGTTACAACATCCATTTGTGGGCTTTTAGCCCCATGGAGGTCCCAACTAATCATTCCCCCATGTGTACTTGTCCACCGGGAAAAGTCCTGCAACAAAAAAAAGTATGCCCTCCAAGGGTTCATAATTCACAGGGATCATAACATGTAAAACACATCCAATAATTAAATTACCCACAAACATGTGCATCAAACCCCCCTTTACTCAGATAAATGATTGAAGACATTATGCAATTTAACAAGTCAAGTTTGGAGAAGGTCAGGGTGTCCTATTGGGCTAATCCTCCTTAAGTTTGGGGTGTTTCCCAGGTGAGAACCAATCTAGATCATGTCAGTGTGTGAGGTGGTGTGGGGTAAGTGTTTGGGCATGGGGTGAAATGACAACAGGGAAATGTAGATCTTACCTGTGGGTGCCTTTGTAGAGGGAGAGTTGCACATTGTCATAGATGTCATTGTTTCCTATCCCATTCACTTCATTTTGTTCTTAGCTTTATTTCTTTTGCTCTTTTTCTTTTATTCTTCAAGGGAAAATTTGAGGGACATTGTCTTGGTTTAATGACCAGAGGTGACAACATTATCCACAATCATTTCATGAAGATGAGAAGGTTGGCTCGTGATGAGACCCCCTTTCTCTTGGCTATGCCACCAAGATCCACTACCCTGGTTTGGTAACTAGACATATGGTAGTGTCTTACTGCTACATTCCCATGGTCATAATAGGCCGACTCATGATGAGACCTCCCATCCACCAACTAATACCTTGAGTGTTTATTTATCTTATGGGTTCCCTTTTCTTACTTAGAAGCTTTTCACTGCTTCTCGGGAATCCCTGGGAAAAGCATCTCAAAGGTTTCATTTTTTGTCTTTTAACTCTTACCAACTACTTTTACCCTTTGGGAATTTAGCCCCTTCTTCCCACAAGGAAAGGTACAACCCTTCCTAGTGTGGCAAATACAAATGCCCGAACAAAGGTAGGGGGGAAATGAGAGGAATAAAGATGGAAAGTGGTAAGTATGGAGGGAAATGATGGTGATCTTTCATAGACCCACCCATTGGCAACCCATCCTAAAGGGAGATCAACTTACTAGGGCATCATGTCACCCTTCGAGGTATGACCAAGTTAAAGAGCATAATTTCCAAGAAAACGTTATGAAATGAAGGAGAATTCAATGCAACATATTCAAGTGCTTCAATAATCAGAGTGACACATACCAAGAGACCCAGACTCATTACTTCATGAAGCAAGACTTACTGCTACTTCAGGACCAGGCTGGTGGGATGAATATTGTCGCTACTGATAAATGGGTTGCACTAGAGAAAAGAGGGGTCGTTTGGGGCCATGCTCAAGTCATCCGACTCTCGACACTCCATGTCTAGGACCTGTGGGCATCGAGACATGATCTCCTTAGTTATTCCTGGGGTATGAGATAACAATATTGATTGCAAGATATATCTAAATGGGAAGTGAGGAACACGACTTGAGTTGTTTTAGCAAGTACCAAAGTAAGGTTTGGTTTCATGGACTATGGATGTTTCTGTTTTTTATCAAAATGTGCATGTCAAGGAAGCCCTTAAGATGTTCTCCTTGATGAGGTGAACTAGAATGAAACCAAAACAATTCACATTGGCCAGTATTTTCAAGGCTTCTGCCTGAATAACAACATTGGAACATGGTTAGATGCTCCATGCTGAGATCCTCAAATTTGGATTTAAGTCGGATGTTTTTCCAGAACTGCCAGTGTGGACATATAGAAAATTTGATTTTACAGAGGATGCACACAAACTATTTGAGAGAATAAACCAACATACAAAATTCTTATGGAGTGGCATGATTTCAGGATATGCACAAAATGGGCATGGAGAAGAGGCTCTGAGACTATTTAGGATAATGAAAAAAACCTTATCCTATTGTCATGGTTAGTGTGTTTCTAGTGTGTGTGCACTCAAGGGTTCTGAGTTAATGATATGAGAGGAATGTGATGATCATGGGAAAATATGTTACCATGTAAATATTTTTTAGTGCAATAGGCTAATCACTACTAATGATTTTGGATTCCAAACAACATAGCCATGCTACAACAATAAAAATGTCACCCGAAAAAAAAAATATACCTAAGACAGTTTTGTATTTTTGGCCATTATTCCATCTTTGATGTGGAATGCCTACTTTTAAAAAAAATGAATGTAATATCAACAATGCCTATCTCCACAATTCTACAATATCCTCCTATGCAAAATTGGGTATTACAGACAACAGTGTGGAGGCTTCTAGGTCATATGTCAATCTCTTGTACAAGTGCATAAACAAGAAGAGTAAAGAAGCATTAGCAAAAATGTATATTAATTCATTCCCACATCACTGAGAGGGGGTTTACAACAACTATACTCTTATACAAAACGCTTATTAACATGTATTTCAAGTATTAGAATGTGGTGGATTCTCGCAGAGTTTTTGACCAAATGAATCAATGGAACATGCTCTTATGGACCTCAATTATTTGAGCTTATACAAGCCACGATCCTGAGGAGGCATTGGCGCTCTTTCACGAAATGGAACTAACAAGTTTCCACCCCAATTGGTTTACTTTTTCCTCTGTTATTTGAGCATGTGCCAACCTCGTTTCACTAGAAGAGTGTATGGAAATCCATCAACAAATAATAAGAAGTGGATTTCACTGTAATGTCTTTCTGATGAGTGCCATTGTTGACATGTACACAAAATGTGGGTGTATTGAGGAGGCTTGTCAAGTGTTCGACAAATGGCAAAGTTTGAAAGGAAAATAAGCTTTTGGTGCAACAAGTGGTTGTCCATAGGAGGGCGTTTTATCTTTGTCATTTCAGTGCTACAAAGTATATCTATCTTCTGGATGTCATTGGAGAAAATTCCCTCTTCGATTCTGAATCTTCTGCGTAGGCTGTCCTTCAATTTCCTCTGGAATGTACAGAAGGACACTCAACATTTCCACCTATGCAGCTGGGATACCATTTCTAGACCCATTCAAGCAGGGGGATGGGGACTCAAAAACTTAGCTATTTTTAACACATCTCTCTTAGCGAACTCATTCTGGCGGGCGCTAACTCATAACAGCCTCTGGCACCGTGTCATTATAGATAAATACCTAGGAAATATGCCTCTTTTAGATTGGATCAGAAAACCTTCGCATTTTCAGCAGAGGGCGTCCCCATTTTGGAAGGGTCTAATCTTATCTTCAAAAGTTATTTTGCACTGGCTTAGATGGAGGCCCGGCTCGGGTTCTGACATCTCTCTTGGAAGAGACAAGATTCTTGGCTTGGAGAACCGTTCTCTTCTCCCTTCCTTGCTTAGATCTCATCTAGAATCCTGCAATATTGTGTGTTTAGCTCAAGCGTGTGTGGCGTCCATTGTCACCCCTCTGCCGGATATATGGTACAACAACGATCAACTTAATCTTGGTGGTGACGATGCTTCAGACTGGGATGCCTTCACTCAAGCACTTAGGAGCGTAGGAATTTCTCTTTCCAATACTTCTGATACAATCATTTGGGGGGGGGGGAGATGCTACGGGTGCCACTACAGTTAAGAATATCTACACAACCCTTCTACAGTAGTTGAATTACCATGTTGACCTGCGGTGGTTCCAACGGTTGTGGAAATGGCCAATTCCTCTCAAGATAAAAAAATTTATTTGGCTCTCTGCAAAAGGAAAGACACTTAGCTGGGATTTGCTGCAGAAGAGAGGTTGGGAAGGCCCAGGAATTTGCAAATTATGCAATCAATCTATAGAAGATATTCACCATATCCTCATTCACTGCCTTTTTTTGAGGGCTGTCTGGCAGCGCCTATTCACCCATTTTTCTCTCAACATTCATTGGGAAGCTGCCTCTGTCTTAGATTGTTTTTTGCTGTGGTCAAAGGATAAATCTACCCCTGTCAGTTTGGCTGCACATGCATGCTGGCAGCTCTAGATTGAAAGAAATAAGGCAATTTTTGAAGACCGCGCTCCCTTCACTCTCTCAATAACACATAGAATCTTGTCGTCTTTCTCCTGGTAGCCGTCCACTGTTAAGACTCTGCCATTACAAGTATGTGAGTTTACTCAGAAGAAGGGTTTCACCTTAGCTTGTTTTGATGGAGTTGCTCACTCCAATGGTCTTTGTTGTGGGGTCGGAGGCATTTTCAGATCTCATCCTTTGAGAGTTACCAAGTGGTTCATCAACTGCAGAGTGGGATCAAATACAAAAGCGGAGTTGTTGGGTTTGTGGGCAACCCTCACTTTGGCAACTTTCTGGTCAATTAATCAACTACAAATCCTTGGTGATTTGTGGGTCATCATTGATTGGATAAACCACAAGTGCAATCTCAGCACTGTAAATATCGAATGCTGGAAACAAAAAACATTGGAATTGGCTAAAAATTTCAAAGATCTTAGCGTCCACCACATTTATAGAGTGCATAATAAAGAAGCCGATGCCCTCTCTAAAAGAGCTCTAACAGAAATCGAAGGAAGACTATCGGTATACCACTTAGACAGTGGTCTGGAGAGTCAGCCCTCTTGCATTAATATCTTTGAATTTCCAAGGGATGGTGAAGGGTAAATGACACTGAGTGCAGCCTCAGCTTGAGTTTTCAGCCAGAAATGAGCATATTTTTCCTGGCAGATTACCACTCTAGCATCCTTCTTGTAATTCAGATGGCACTGTGCTCTTTCCCTTCTGCCTATTACTAGTATTTCAATTTTCTGGTGCTTTCCTCCCATCACCATTTATATTGGACTGTTTTGGGGACTGTTTTCTTGTCTCTGTGTTGATGTAAACAAATTTATACTTAATATAAATTTGCGTTAATTTTTTCCTGGAAAAAAAGTGTTCGACAAAATGCATGTTTTATTTTATTTTATTTCTTGGAATGTGATGGTTTCTTCGTATGAAAGGCATGGGTTTTTCGAAGAGGCGTTGGGGTTCTTTCACTAAATGAAAAGAACATGATGCCAACCCAATTGGTTCACCTTTGCTAGTGTTGTTCCTTCTACATGTGCAAAATTGACATCTATGGAGCTCGGTGTAAAGAATCATGAAGGAATAAGAAGTGGTTTTTAGTCTAATGTTGCTGTGGAAAATGCCCTCTTAGACATGTACGCAACATGTGGTTGTGTGTAGAAGGAATTCCAAGTGTTTGACAAAATTCCAGAGCAATTTGATGTTGCCTAGAATACAATGATCGTAGGTTAATCTTGGCATGGTCAAAATAAGGATGTAGTAGAATTTTTTCATGGAATGGATTCTTTTACTTATGCCAGTGTTATAAGTGCATGTATAAATTTTGTAGATTTGGAACAATGCAATCAAAATCATGAAAAAAAAACCCATCAGAATGGGATATAAATGGGATCTTCTTGTGAACAATTCCCTTATTACAATGTACTTTAAATTCAGGGATATTGATGAAGCATGCTAAATTTTTGACAAAATGCCTGTACGAGTCTTTTTTTTTTTTCATGGAATGCTATAATTGGAGGACATGGTCAAATGGGAAAAAAATAAAGTTCTTGAACTCTTTCAATAGATGGAATTTGCAAGCATTAAGCCAAACAATATCACCCTGGTTGGTGTTTTGTCTGTGTGCAATCATGTAGGCTTTGTGGATGAAATTCAACAGAGCACAAGAGAAAACCTGGAACGAGATAGTGAAAATATGACAGATGGAAAATATTAGAGAAATGATGAATGCTTTAGAAGCAATGGTGAAGAATCCTTAGAAAGAGAAGTCTACAAAAATCAATAATTTTGAAAATTGTTTAATGAAGAGAATAAGAGAGAGGTTAGATGTCACACAGAGAAGGAATCCTATGGATAGGACTTGTGAAGAGCAATAAGAGTTAGAGAATTTGTTTGCAGAGAAGACATGATATATTAGATAAAAAATGAATAAGACTCCAAGAAGACATTAAAATATTGAAGAGGAAAATAAAGTTCAAGGAATCCCTCAAGAAATAAATTTGGGTTTGGTTGAAGAAGAGAAAATGAACATTGAACACCTATGATGGAATGTTTCCATGAAGAAGAATGTCATGATGAAAATGTGCAAGTGGTTCCATATGAAATGATTGAAGGAGAATCCAAGCCAGGGGTTATTTTAAGAACTCACAATTGCCCCAAATTATTGAATGATGTTGTTGTTTCTGTAGGGATAGATACAAATATTGAAGATTACCTTGAAGGTCTTAAAGATATAGTGGAAACAAAAATAGAAGATGAAAATGAAAGAATTGGAATGATAGATCTAGTGAAATATGACATCAAAGGAGACGTTGCAGAAGATAACCTTGAAGGTTATGAGAATAAAGATGAAAAAAAAGAGAGACCGCTCTTGAATATGCCCAAATGAAGTAAATTATCAAACAGATGTCGAAGCCAATTAAGGTGTAGTAAAACACCCTTTGTAGCATTAAAGTGAATAAATATAGCATGCATGAATGATAGGCATCAAGCCAAAGTTATTGGAAGTTATTGGGATTGT
>JZKD02S2194031.1:232578-259375 GCA_000966675.3 Picea glauca
TCCTAGTATAACTGACATAGAGCAATAATGTTTTCCTACTACTGATGGATTAGTTATTGAACCTTCTTGTTCTAATTATTCGCATGACTTGCTTATATCTTCTAATCATGAATACGTTTTGGAAGACATTTCAGATTCTCATATTGTGCAGGAGCAAGAAAAACACGTTGATATTTCCACTTCAAGAGAATAAATAAACATACAAGACATACCTCTTTTCACACAACCACCCACATTTTGTTTGCAAAAGGAAAACCATCTTGAGAAAGAATGCATTGATTGTGAAACCATGCCTAATACGATACCTACCGGTCCACAATCAATCATGAATATTCGTAGTGAGGAGGAAATATTATCCAGGGCGTCACTTTTTACAAAATTTTCTTGTTCTAGAGAGGCTTTTAATTCTCTTAATTCTTCCACTTATTATTATTTATATTATGATCTCTTTAATGGTTTGACTTTGCAGGAAACCACCCACCATTTGATTCAAATAAACTCAATAGGTCTGACCCCTTTTCAAGTACTTGATGGTGATGATGTGCATACGGAAGATAGAGAGGATTAGGCCTCTTCCCATGAACTAATCACATCCAAGCCTTATCAACCTTTCTCCTGGGATGAAGGGAATGTTGTAGCATATGTGTATTAGACCATGTCTTCTTCTTCTCCATTTTCATTTATGATCAATAGTGAAGCTTCTTATTCAAGTATCCCTATAGTTAATATTGTTGATGCTAGTGGCTTCCGTAGTTGTCTTGAGGATTTGTCGTATACCATGGTGGGTACTAGCCCATGTATATCATTAAATTCCACTAGTTTATCTCAAGTAGATGGTTGCTTGAAGTATGATCCCTGAGAGGCTTGTCAAGACAATGAGGCACTTCGATCTACATCGACGGCTATGTTAGGCCCTCATTCTCTTGGTTTGTCTTTCAGAGTTAACAAGTTTACTAGCTTTATGACTCTCTCACCAACTACACTTCACATGAATTATATGCACGGTTCTCATTTAGTATACTACTTCCCATTGAACTCCCTCATTCAATTCTATGGCAGTAATGGTAGATTTTATGATATATTTGAAGCATGGTTGGAGGAATCGCATTCATCTAATGTTCCCATGAATGATTGTATTGACATATTTAATATGGTGAATAGATTTTATCATGCTTTAATTTTTCCACTTTTACTCTATTTTTATTCCAAGCTCTGTTTTTAATCTTTTATGATGAACATGCTTTTGCAGGATGAGATTATATGGATGGCTACATTGGCATTACGACTTTACATAATTCATTTTTCAGCCATTGTAGTGTAGAATAGGAGTAGGGTAGAATAAGCTATTGTCTTTACTTTGCATAGTTTTGCTTTGCTTTCTAGTTTTTAATTAGCTTTATGTTTGCATTATCTTTTCATTAATGTTGGTTGATCAGTAAATGAATTCTCAGTAGAGATGGAAAGAAATAGAAGGCTTGCACACTAATTTTCCCTTGAATGGATTTTTTTTTGGTCTATAATTATTTTGATATGGGAAAATTTTACTTGATCTCATTCTCAAAATTTTCTATGTGTTGGGCAATTTTTAGATCATTGATTTTATGCATGTGTTCACCATGTTGAATCCTATTCAAGCATTGTTTCATCTTACAAGTGGTATCTTTTCAGTGAAGAATGTTATTCAATCCCTCTTGTGGTGAGAATCAACACTCATAATGGTTCCATATTCATATCTACATGATTCTAACTTGAAGAATTTCCTTGATTTTATTTCTTTAGGAGTGTTTATCTTGTTGTCCCATACACATTGAATTTAAAATTTGAGTGTTAGATTCCTACCCATCTGAAATTCAAGCCACTCCAATTCCTTTCATTTTCTCTGGATGATTATTTCGTCATTGGTTCAGAGTTATCCAAATGGTTTCTTTCCCATTGGCTATTTTTCTTTGGTTGCCTTCATCCAACATAATTTTTGTATTGATTTTTCTTAACATAATTAGCTTGGCTGATTTTTCTTTGAGCTCATTGCTTTCATCATTTTTGGTTTTAATTTTTGGACTTTGGTTGTGCATACCTAGTCATGCTCTATTCAGTGGGTCTTTTAAAGATGAGTTTCCTTATATCTTGCAACTTTATTGATCCAAGTTTCCTCTTATACACACAAAACAAAGAGATATTCTTTTAGACTATCCAGAAACATGTTTTGACATTGTGGACAACACTGTTATCTAATTCTTTTTGCTGATATCTATTCCAAAAATGTATTGAGAATGAACATTTTCATTTACTAATCTTAGTGGTTGATTGAAAATTTACTCCCAGTCTCATACATCACGAGAATTTCAAACCTGATATTTTCTTGAAAAGTATCTTTCCATATTTTTTATTTGATCATCTCAAGTCACTCATTCTGGTTATATCCTTGACTAATCTGATTTTCATCATGGCTGAATAATATCTTATTTTCTCATGTTGAGATCATCCAAATGCTTGGGGCTTCTGAATACCTTGGTGGGAAATGTTAATGCAACTTCTAAGGTGTTAATTTTTGAGTTTTCAACATTTGTTTTCATCTTAGCCATGGTAATAATTTTCAATATGTGAATTGCTTGTGGGTTGTAACTCATTGATTTATTAGGCCCCACACTCTTCAACACTCCTTGAACCGAAACTTAGTTTATTCATTTCTTGGAAAGATAAGCATGTTTGGGTTATATTAGATATCTTTTATTTAATCCCTCTTACTCATAAGCTTGTTGATTTTGTTTTTCAGATTATATGTTTCATTCTTTTGAACGTAAAACCTATCTAGTAGAGAGACAACCTACACACTCTTCTCTTTCATTTCATTTTCTTCATGGTCTATGATATATGTAAGCTCAAGAAAGTGAAATTTATGGTTTATCTATTTGGAACACTCTTGGGGATTTGAAGATATTAATTTCATTGGTTTTTCCCATCATGCGAAACATCAACTTCAACTCATTAGAAATCAAGTTTTGGTCATTTAATTCAATTTCGATTTCTAAATGATATCTTTCATTTATGAATGGGGAGTCAAGCCATCTAGGTTGTGATCTCGGATTGTTGCTCCTTACCAAAGTGTCTCAATTGCTATCATTCACACCATGCTTTCCTCTTGCCTCTCACAAACTTGAAGAAGATTATACTAATGCTTCACATCATTATCATTAACAATTAGAGGAAACACATACCTTGGGGTGAAATGTTGATAATTTTGAATCATATTTTTATGACAAAGGATTGGTAATAAACATGTATCTTTTGAATGGAATTATAATTTTGTGGTTCCATTTGTTTAAATTAATTTATTCTGATTGCAGGAACAAAACAGTGTGTCTAGGGTATCCAAATATCACAACAATCAATGACACTAAGTCTCATGTTGAAGGAAATATTGTGGGAAAACAAATATTTCTCATATCTTTAGAAGAAGGATGTGATATTTGACTGAATGAGAAATAGATGGATACTTGATGACAACATTAACACTTGCATAAGTTTATGACAACCAATATAGTTCAAGTTTTGAATAGCTTAGCGTGCTTTGCTTAGAAATAGTTTAATTTTGGTGTTCGCTTTTCTTTTTAGTTTAATTTCGTTTCAATAAGTCAGTCAGTCATTCACGGGAAGATTTATTTCCAAACTATCTTATAGCTAATCATACCATTCTCTTTTTTTATGCAGGTTAGGGAATGGTTTGTTCAACCAACAACCCATGATTTTTCTCTTTAATGAAATGAATTTAGGGAAGTATTAATCTGAACTTAGTTGCTTAGGTTCCTTTGCGACATTTTTTTTAATTAACCAAGAATGTCACCAACCCAACAACTCATCAGAAATGCAGTCTCATTCATACACTTACATGTTGATATCTGATCTAGTTGATATTTGGAGTCCTTTTCACGATTATATTTGATGACATCCATAAATGCAATATCTCCTCTTTCCTTCATCAACTTGAATCACTTGAATATTTGGGATTAATAATTATTTTTTATGGCAAAGAGAAATTGGTGCTTGGGTGAGAAATATGAAATGTAATTTTTGTTATTGAAAAATTCATCGTTTTCAAGTATGCAAAGGACTTGTTCATGTCAATAAATATTGAGAGCTTATGGGTTTGTGGAATGTTTTATATGAGTGAATTTGAAAATCTATGTTGACCGAGCATCCCCATTAACCCATTTTGCTAGATTCCCGGAAGATTGTTTTGTTTCACTAAATGAAAAAGATAGTGTATGTGACAGTTAGATCAGAGGGTTGTGTTGCAAATTTATTCACTAGATTATCAATTCATGCAATTTTGTTTGTTCTTCATTTTAGATATTTACCCTCTAAATCTTTATATTGGGCTTGATGACCAAATGGTCAACCTTTCTTTCCTAGTTATTTCCCTTGATTTACTTTTCAAGGTTGCACTGAGAATGCTTACACTAATAATTTTCATTATCTATATTATGTTGCTAGCCTATCTTTCATGATTAATTCTTCTAGTTATGACTAACAGAGTGTGCTTTTGATTTTTTTTTTCTTAGTTTAGTGTAGTTGCTTTCTTTATTTCAATTTGTACATAAGTTTACTTCATTTTGCTTAATTTTCAACCATGGTAGTGGGTTCATATTATTATACTATTAGAGGTGAATTCTTAAATTTATCCAATCCCTTAAGGCATTTTAACAATATGAAATTTTTTTCACTAAAAAATCTCAAACCTGTTGGAATGCAAGCTTGGTTAGATATCAATTTTCTTAATCATTTCTCATCATAACCTTGTTGATTTTTTTGTCCTGAAAATCTATTGGATGGGTCTTAACTTGATGTGAAAAATTTATTTAATAAAGTTTTTTTCCGTATCCTGATTCTTGGAGATGGAATAATAATACCTTTGTGTATATCATTCATACTCTGTTGCTGACACTAGATTTGTTACTTGTTTCTTGGTTCTATCCTTATTTTTCAACCAGTTTTCATTCTAACATGCTAGCTTTAGGATTCTTTTGGTTTAGTTTTTTTTTCATGAATTGGCTTTGATTTTAGCGCTTGTTTTTTGCTTATTGCTCCCACCTTTTAATCGGAATGTTGGTATGTTCCTTGAGTTGATTTCACTTCTTAGTTTTCCTTGAGGATTACTATTTAAATTTGAGTGGGGGGTTGGTCCAATTCCATTCATATACTGAAGAAATTTTTACAATTCATAAGATGCATGGGCTGCTCTATCTGAATGAATATTCCTGAATTTCTTAGATGTAGGTATGGACTGATAGTTGTGGTGGAACACATTTGTGTGTTGAGTGTACCATGATAATCCATAAGTATAGGAAAGTGTTCATCTACCTTTTTCTTTGAGCTCCATTCACTTCATATTAATAAAATGGTCAATACTATGATGGCTTTTGGGGAGACATGTGGGTTAAACTAAAATGCATAACATCTACTTAGAAAATCAAAGCAACTCTCGTATCACCCTGCTTTCTTTACCCCCTATGTGTGTATTCATATAAATATATAAATCTAAAAGGGTGAGGATATTTTGAATTAAAAATGAAGTTTAAAGAACTATTAATAATGTGGGAAGTACAAGTAAACTCATCGGGGATATGGATGCTCATTGGCAGCGGGGCTATGCTTGTACGGTACCAAGGAAACTTCGCCAGGGCTATGGATGCTCATTGGTAGTGAAGCAATGTCGGGAAAAGAGAAAAGAGGAACACACTTATGTAGATGTTTGCTTGTTATAAAAATTAAAACCCATGGTTAAACCAAAGCTAATCTAAAGTGTGTAGCCAGTAAAATAATTTAATTCAATATTTGGCTCTTTGAAAAGGGTGTGTTATATTACAAGTACTAGAAATATTGGGTTATATATTTTAGATATTTGGCATTATTGTGGTACCCATGATTATTGAAAAATTGTCTACAATTTGTTTTGCTTATCTTTAAAATTTAGATCTGAACTAAAGGCCCTTCACTTCTACTGACAGAGATAATTGGTTCTTCCACTGTGTCGTCATTTGTTGAGGCCACAACAACCCCCATTTACTTTTGATTTTACAATCAAAAGGAAAGGGGTCCCCTACTAAATTTAAACTCTAATGCCTAATCCCCTACTACTAGACCCTAATGTTAATTCTTTATCTACCTTAAGGGATTTGGGGGTTTATCTTGATAGATTTTTGTCTTTGATAGAGGTTGATCATTCCTTTTGAGCTTATGATTTCAAATGTCTTCATGATTCTTCTTGACCTAAAATGTTTTGTTGGCATTTGTATGATRGAATTGGMACCTTATCTTTATACMTTTTCATATTCCRAAGTGTTTGAGTATCCTATATGGCTGCATGGTTTTATGTTCTATTGACTGTCTTGGATGAGTTTGTTTTTCAAGATTTTCTGAATGGTTAATTCAAAGTATACATTATCTTGCGTGCATGTTGTATCTAATATCTTCATCCTTATGTTCTTGTATATGACCACACTCTTTGGTTTCGTACTCTTAGCTTCAGTAACATGATCACTAATCCTTCTCTTGAGTTTGAGACTTAGCACATGTAGTTTTTAGGAAACTTGTCTACACCTATCCATGATTATCTTTCAATATACCCAACACTCATTTATAATTTTTTCTTGAAGGTAGGGAATATAATGTTTATGGTGTATTGCAAGGACTCCTTTTAATCACCTAAATGATATCATCTTATCTATGGTTGTAGGAGCAGGTTGTCAGGATCACTTTCTTCATATGATTTCTCCAGTATTAAGATCTATGTTGGGGGGAATCCATTGATATTATTCATCCTTCTTAGACCTCTTTCTATCCATATCTTTTTTGTAATCTGAAGCCAACGATCAACATTATGGACTAAGCCCCGTCTTTCCCAAGCCTCATCCAGATTTGTGTTTTTATCACCATTATGGTGATGAGGCCAAAGCTTTGATCCTTATCTGGATATTTGATCCTTACCAGGCTATCCCTCATCAAGAAATGAGTTACCTTGGCTTGCAGTTTCGTTGAGATCTACTGCTCCCAAGGCTATCAGATCCACCGCTCCCACACGACTATCCTTGAGCCATTTAAGATTGATCTCTACTAGGTTCCTCTTTTGGATCTCTCTCTCTCTCTCTCTCTCTCTCTCTCTCTCTCACACACACACACACACACAAAAAAAAAAAAAAAACCAGGCTCAAGGTCTATTGAGCTTCATGGATGAAGTTATTTATCATGTTATTTCCCAATGTTTTCTCACTATCTGTCACAATCAATATAACTCATAGTGGTCTAGCGTAAGGACCTATTCCTTGACCTGATCATATTCTCTATCTTTGCTATCCTAGAAATCCTGCCCTCTGAGATGTTTAGCCTGACCAAATTAGCAGGTGTCCTACATTCATTTGGCATCAATATCCTCTTACCATTTTTCGCTATTTGTAATGTTGATTTGTCACATGACATGTCATCTCCGCCCTCTTGGTTGTTGTTGCATACCCTACTCCCTAACCTCTCTTAGGATGGTGGGGTGTCAAAATTTCTCCTTATTTAGTTTCACTCTTTTCTGCAAACAATTCTCATAGTTGGATTCCACTCATCAATATCTTTTTAATGGTTGTAACCATTCTCAAATCTGAGCTCTGGATCAAAAGTTATGGCCTCCCAAAGCTCCGAGGCCTTCATCCACCTTCTCCACCTCATTGCCACATGGCATCCACATGGCCCCCTGTCATTGGTGCCATTTGACATGGAACTAACATGGATGTTGACATGGAACTTTCCATCTAGACCATCAAGCCCACATTTAATCTTAGAGCCCTCTTCGTCATCAAAATTCATCCATTCCAAAATGCTACAACCTATTTTTGATCACTTCCTTCTGATGATGATCAACCTCTTTTCGATCCAATCACCTCTTTCCAATATGATCAACCCTTTTAGGCTTGATCAACCTTTTTCCAATCATCCTGTTCTGATAAATATCTTCCCGATCCAATCAACCTTATTAGCATTGAAAGTCACACTTTGACTTCTAAAGTGTAATATCAACATCCATCAGTAGGTTTAAAGATAATTTTTTATGATGATCTCAAATGGCAAAACTCAATCAGAACAGTGAAAATCACAGAAGGTTCCAGAAAAGATGTATCAGCAAATGAGGTCTTGGATATCTTAGATCAGGGTTTTAAAAAGTAAAATGGATAGATAGAAGACTTAATGAGAAAATGAAAATCTCTACCACTCACATCAGGAAATACTAGCAAACATCTGAGGTAAACCTTTTGACATAAGAACTTCTTTAATAAAAAGATAAACTTTGATAAAATCATAGAAGCATCACAACAAAACCTCCATTGCAATACATATACAATAAATCAAATGAATCATTCAAATGATAGTAGAATCAGAGTAATGTTGAGATAAGATAATGGGAAAGAAACTGATTTCTATTAATAAAAAAGTCTCAGGTCCAATACACAAAATCTAGAGATGGCTCTGTAACTTCACAATTTAAAAAAAGTATGAGTCTCATTACAATCCTTCGAACCCTTCAATGATTTTCAATCCCTATATTATAGCCTAGAATGTCAATGGCAACTTTACAATTCGAATCCCCCTTCTTGCATAGGATTCCCACACCTAAAGGTGGAGTAACTACAACTATTCAACAAAAAGGAAACAAACTGCTAAAAGCTAGGCCCATGTTGGTAACCTCCTTGATCATATTAAATGTGCTTGATGACGTGTGATATGAGTGCATCTCCCTTGGTCATGTGTCCCTCCAGCCTTCAACTGAACTTCTAGCATCTTTCATAACCTTATCTTCCCATTTGGCAACCGTTGATTCCTCCAAAACCTCCAGATAAAGAGTTCACAGAATAGTTCGCAGCGCCAACCGGTATTAGCCATCTGTTTGTTTGAAAATGCATCAAAACACTCCAAAACTATCCCAAGTGTCAACAACTACTATAATAATATATGATAGTGCTATAAGACATAGGAAAGCTTAACACATCCTCAACTGAATCCTGACTTATCAAACATGACTATCTTCAATTAGAAAAATACCAAAATAGAAAACTATAAAAAATGGTATGAATCAAGGTGTCCATCTTTTTCATTTTCTGACTCTGGAGCTCCTCTTGGTGGCAGCTTTAGCTAATATATCCAAATTCTTCTTGGACAAATCTTCTCTGAAAGGTTGCAGCTCCATCTTTAGCTCTTTGATTTGACTCTGGTAGGCTATGTTATGTCTGTACAAGTTTCTAAGCTGTCTGTGGAGAGGTCGAAACCTTTTAGCTATGAACTTAGCCTTTTCAAGAGTTCCACGATACATCTCCATAAGTTTATTTAAATTCTTCTTTTCAACCAACTCCTCTCTTTTTAGTTTATCAATTTCAATCCTTGCCTCTTTAAGTTGTCTATTTAGCCTCTTAAAGGTAGGATTTTCTGGAGGAGTATTTATGTCTACAATTTCAATGGGCTTCTTGATATGTACATTTTTTCCCTTTCTCTAGATGGGGGCTCTCACTGACACTTTCTCCACAATGCTTTCCTGTTTTTTGATGCTCTCAATTTTAAATTGATTTAATTTTTCAGGTTCGATGGTAGGGGAGAGACCTTCGATTTTGATATTGTCATATAATATATATTTTGTTCCTACTGTGTAAACCATATTTAAGACACTTTGTTTTTAAATCCTTACTTGTTGGTCTATACTTTGGGATTTCCTTCTGTGATTGACACCTTTTTTGAGTTTTCCTCATCCATATGCCACCTTGACATAAACAATTATCTATAAATTCTGATGGGTATTGGGCTTGCACTCATGGAAGTATGAGTGTGACTCTCAGTGCTAACATTTTTGGCGTTGTTTCCAGAAAAAAAAAAAACATCCAAAACCACTTTCTCGACCTTAAAAAGGGATGAAAACCCTCATGGAGTACCTAATGGTCCTGCATTTGATGCTGATATCTTTGAAATTTCTCGATGGTGTCTACAAGTAGTCGAACCTCCAACTCTCCTCTTTAACCAGTTCACAGCGCCAATGATAAAACATCAAAAACCATTCTCATAGCCTTTAAAATGGTATGAAAAAACTCATGGAGTACCTGGTAACCCTGGGCTTGATGCTGATGTCTGTGAATGTGAATAGAGATGTTTGCAAGTTGACCAACCCCCAATGCTCATCTTCAACTAGTTCACAATGCCAAATTCAAAATCAATGACACACTTCAAGGAGACTATTGGACTACAATTTTATGTGCTAAAAAATCCCTTCTGATATGAGCAAGTCCTCCCGATCCGATCAACGTTTTTCGATCCGATCGACTCTTCACGACCATATTCATGCAACATTTTTTAAATGGCCATATCTTGGGCTAAAGGTTTCTGAATTAAACCCATGATACCTTGTTGGAAAGGTATTGAGAAGAGGAATGAAATGGAAGAGGTATTCAGATTAAAAAAAAGTGACAAAAAATCCCATAAATTGTAGAGAACATGAGGCCATGAATTTAGGGGGGAAGTGGACCATGTAGACTTTAGACAACCATACCTTGGGCTACAGGAAATGAAATCAAGACCAAGATAGCTCTCTAGAAAGATGGAAGAGAGTATAATGTGATAGAATAGCAAGAATTGAAATATTAGAGGTCGAAGTTATCATAAAATGTAGGACACAGAAGAGACTCGAATTTGATTGAAGAACAGGCTATGCTATGTTCCAATAGTCATATCGCAAGCTACAAGCAATGAAATCAATCCCATAATAGCTCAATGAAAATTTGAGACATAGGAGAAGGAGACAAGATTATCTTAATTGGTGGAAAAAGACTAGAAATTCCCAGAATAACTCGATGAACAACAAAGGATACCAATGAGCATAATTAATAAAAAAAAAATTGTGAATATCATTTGTAAACCGTCTTAGGGAAAAAATAACCACCCAGGAGTATCTTCAACTTCTGTTCATCATTCTCACATGTTCATTTTTTAAAATGAAAATAAAAGTTGAAATGTAAAATGAAAAATAAAAGGGAAAATGAAGTGAACAGTCACAAGAGTTGAAGAGTCTCTCTTGTCTTATAAAAGAGGATTCGTTGGATGTAAGAAGGGAATTTTTCCCATTGTATAGTATGGTAATACTCTTATTTTTTAATATATGAAGAGCATAAGGAATTTTTTGAAGTCATGACTATTTGCAAATGCTTATGGGACTATTCTACACTTGTATTTATTGTTTAATTTTTACGAGTGTTGATCATATGGACAATTTTTGTGCTTGGCATTTAGAATTCTTATGTTGTTGTGATTTATAATGAGTGTAGGGGTGATGTTACAGATCGCCTCTTCAACTATTTGAGATTATATATGAAATATTATTGTGCTAACATATTCTTGGCTACCATGAACTAATTATGTTGTTAAGATACCATTATAGACTATGCTCATCTATTAGTTTTTCTCCCAGGGGATAGATTAGAATTAGTTAGATTAGATTAGTTTGTTTTTAGTTTAGAGTAGACTTAGAATTATTTAGAACTCTTTGGGGGATAGTTCATTGTCTTTCCCCTTTTTATTATTTTAATTCTTAGTGGTGACGAGGCCCACATACTCGTTAGAAATGCTACACCAAACGAGCGTAGGTTTAATTGGGACATGCCATCAAGCATTCTCCCTTACCTGCTTGACATGCCATTTGGACTCGTCAACAAGGAGCAAACCCATTCAACTTGGGATTAGGTTTCTAACTAGCCACAAAATGGCTGATAAGGTCAATCTTGGTCTACCCCCTATCTAATGGCTTAATTGACATTGTCAATAATTATCATGCATTGCATTTATTACATTGATTAACTGTTATGATCCAACGCCTTTACAATTATAAGAAGTCAATGAATACAATCCAATTTGAGGGGGAAGCCCCCTTTTACAATATATCCAATTCAGAATACAATATGAGAAGTGATAAGATAATCCTTAGACTAGGTCTCCTTGGTATATATATATAGGAGACAAAGGGTACAATTATAATGAAAGGGTGCAATGAAGGGTTCTAGCCTACATACAATTTTAACACTAGAAATGTAATAATTCAATATATAGGGTTTAATAAGGGGTTTTATACATAACACAAGGATTTATCTAAGGTTTAACATGACCCTCCCATTCAAAAAAGTGTTGTCCTTGACATTTGACTAATCACGAGTGTTTCTACAAGAAGATCTCATCTTCCCATGTCGCCTCTTCCACTGGTAGATTCTTCCATTTGACACAGTCCTTTGTAATTGTTTGATTTCTTAGTTGTTTAATTTGTGTTTCAAGCATTGTTTCTGGTTCTAGTATAATTCTCCCTTCTTCATTGATCTCTAGTAACATAGTTTGGACTGGGATCTTGTTTGCAGTGACCTTCTTTAAGAAAGAAACATGGAAGACCATGTGTACATGTGAATATGGAGGCAACTCCAATTTGTAAACCACAATTCCAATCCTCTGCAAAACCTTATAGGGGGCATAATATTTGGGTGCTAATTTATTGTCCATATTTTGTTTCTTGAGGGTCATATGCTTATATGGTTGGAACCTCATAAATACCAAATCCCCCACTTCAATTTCCCTTTCACTGTGATGTTGATCTGCTTGTTGTTTCATCCTATTTTGTGCCATAACCAAGTTGTTCTTAAATAGTTTGAAAACCTCTTGTTGGCCCCCTATGTGGTCCTCTACTGCATCAACCTTTGTGTTCCCTTTCAAGGGTGATGTAATGGATGGAGGATGATATCCATAAAGTGCCAGAAATGGGGACATTTTTTATGAAATATGGAAGGATGTGTTGCACCACCATTGTGCCAAGTGTAACCACTTGACCCATTGTGTATGTTTATCAGACGCAAAGAAACAAATATATCCTTCTAGACATTTATTCACAATCTCATTTTTCCCATCTAATTGAGGATGGTAAGATGAGTTGTGAGCCACTCAAGTACCCAAACAAGAAAATAATTCAGTTCAAAAATTTCTAGGAATAGAAAATTGGATCTTTGTCACATACAATAATCTTGGGGACTCCATGTAGATTTTAAACTGTTTCCATGAATGTTGCGGCTACTATACTTTTTTTAAAAGGATGAGAAAGAGAGCGAAAATGGGCATACTTTTTTAGTCGGTCCACTACTACCATTATGATAGTAATAGAATCCATTGGAGCTTCTTCCCAATGTTGACTTGGTATAGCTAATGGTCGTAGGATACCAGGCATCTTGATTGTCTCTCCCTTATTTTGTTGCCAGACCAAACATTTAGACACAAAATTTTGAACATCAATTTTAAGACCTTCCCAGAAAAAATCTATCGTGATCATGTGGTATGTTTTCAAGAACCCTGGATCTACTTCTATAGGAGAAGTTTTTAATTCTAGAAGGATCTTCTATTTGAGTTGGGAATGCTTCCATAAATCTAGGTGATCATGATATCATATAAAATCATTCTTCCATACAAAATTATCTAATGAATTGGGATCCTCTTGTAGTTGTTGAATGATCTTGCATACCTCTTGATCTTGCTTCCATTCTATCTTTTCTTATTCCACCCAATTAGTTTGTGGAATAGAAATAACACACAGTGAACCTTCTGTTTCTTCATCTTTTCCTGAAGTACAATCGTTGCTCCAAGAAGTACTTTAAACTATCATGATCTGTTTTTACTTTGAAGTGTCTTCCTATTAGTTAAGGGTGCCATTTTTTAACAACATGTAGTATGGCCAACATTTATTTTTCATAAATGGGTTTGAGTAAGTTTTTTCCTTTAAGTTGGTTGCTTTCAAAGGCCCCACCTTTCTTCTTGCATTAAAACTACACCAATTTTATGGCATGAGGCATCACATTTCTCAATAAAAAAAATTGTGAAGTCAGGTGTGGCTAGGATGGGAGTTGTACACATACCCTCCTTAAGTTTTTCAAAAGATCCAGTTGCTTCTTCAGTCCAAGAAAATGCTTCCTTCTTTAATAATGTTGTTAGAGGTGTTGTTGTTTGATCATAGTTCTTAATAAATTGGCAGGAATAACCTATCAATCCTAAGAATCCTCTAAGTTTCTTCAAGGTTTTGGGAATTGGTCATTCCCTCATAGCTTTAATTTTGTTGGGGTCCACTTTTACACCTTCATCAGATACGATATGGCCCAAATATTGCACTTCTTAAACCCTAAAGGCACACTTGGAAGGGTTTGCATAAATTTGTTGTTCTTCCAACAGTTGTAATACTCTATCAACGTGTTGTACATGCTCTTCCCAAGATTTTCTATATATTAGTATGTCATCAAAGAATACTAACACAAATTTTCTAAGGAAGGGCTTGAAAATAGAATTCAACAAGCTTTGAAATGTTGAAGGTGCATTAATAAGTCCAAATGGAATAACCAAAAACTCATAATGACCTTCATGTGTTCTAAAAGTTGTTTTGGGAATGCCTTCCTGCCTCATTCTGATTTGATAATATATTGATACCTATAAGCTCAATTTCCTTGCCTTTTGAGGAAAATCTTTTGAAAAGATCTTGAAAATTAAGGGCCACTTTTCCCAATGATTGTAACCATTGGGCCCCTAATACTAAATCAATACCACCCATTTTGATGGAAATCATGGACTATCCAAAAATTACTCCAACATATTGAGATTAATACTATGGCACTTCCCAAAACAATTTCTGGTACCGCCATCTGCAATCATTACTTGAAACTTTGGTGTTGGATATACAAAGCATTTGAGATTTTTTTCTAATTGTAATTGATGAAGTTATGGGTACTACTAGAATCAATCATCATTGTTACTTTATTATTTTTTATGTATCCTTGTATCTTGAGGGTTTGTGGAGTACTGATGTCATCCAATTCATGAAAAGATAGTGTTGGAGTAGTATCTTCAATATCTAGATCTTGTGATGGTTGCAATTCTTGATCTTCTTCCTCTTCACAGTATATGTAGAATAATTTCTTCTCACCACATTTATGCCCATTACTATACTTGTTGTCACAATTGAAACATAGTCCCTTTGATCTTCTTTCATCCAATGCCTTAAAAATGATATGAATTCAATGAATACAATCCACTTCGAGGGGAAAACCTCTATTTACAGTATATCCAATTCAGAATACAATATGAGATGTGATAAGATGATCCTAAGATATATATGTATGTGTGTGGGTGTGTGTGTGAGTGTGTGTGTGAGTGTGAGAGAGAGAGGGAGAGAGAGAAAGAGTACAATTATAATGAAATGGCGCAATGTAGGGTTCTAGCCTACATACAAGTATAGCACTAGAAATGTAATAATTCAATATCCAGGGCTTAATAAGGGGTTTTATACATAACATGGGGCTTTGTCCAAGGTTTAGCATTAACTCAATCCCTTATGGGATTTAATTACAAAAACTAGGGTCTATTCACAACCAACAAGGCCTAATTTTAGTGGGCCTTTCCTTTTCGTTGATTCTAATGATTCTCTCCATTATTCATTTTTGCTAAATCTGAACCAAACAATCTATATCAAACACTAGCTAAGGTAGAGGAGTTTGGCTAGGATTGAGTTGTTGGTTCTCCCTATGAAGGAGATAGTCTTGTTTGATATGGTAAAATCTTAGTGTGTAGGTTTTCATAGTTAGTCATCATGTGCTTAAACTTTCTATAAATTAATTATGTCTAATTTTATGAAGTGTCCAATGTTTCGAGTGGACACTCCACCCATCAACAGAGACCAATAAGCTGAAATGATAGAAAAGAGTGTTGGTGTTAATATTTAAAGGTTGAAAGTTTTAGATAACCATTGGAAAAAAGATTAAAAGTATTAGATGACCGTTAAAAATTAAAATTACAATTAATCAAAAGAAGAAAAATAATCCAATAAGTTGACGAGTCATAAGGTTAAAGTAATTAAAAAGGTTAGGGTGAAATAAACCATTATTGCCAAAAATTTATTACTATATTTGTAATAAATTTATTGGATAGCCAATGGAAAATATGATTAAAACATTAGAAGAATGATGCAAATTAATATTAAATTAATCATAAGAGGGAAATAATTTAAATAGCCAAGGAGATAATTCAAAAGGAAGAGGAGCAATCGGGTAAATGTAAAGGTTGAAATAATCCATTATCACCGAAGAGTAAATTAGAATGTTCATATTCCATATCCTTGGATAATGCACTTTGATACAAGTTTTGGCCAGCAACTTATGATAGTATGATATAACAACCTCCATTTATATTTGTTTTCCACAAAAAATTTCACTTTATATTCATAGAGATTATAAATTGTTCATTACATAATAACATTCTCTGACACCTTCAACAAAGTTTCTATGATTCTCAAAACCGGTGGATACAACTACCCATCAAAAAAGTCACACAGGATTACCTAACTATAGGCCTCCTTACAATCAGACATAAACATTACGGAGCCTATAACCTTATGGACTTTTTGAAAAAAAAGACAAGTAACATAGCCAAAAAGTCTCACGGACTAGAAGAGATCTAAGAACATATGTGGGCCTTCATGATCCACGACACACTGATAATATTATATTTTCCCAGGAGGCCTTAGAAGTGCCTTTTTTTACAGGTTGTCTGCCACAAAATTCTCTTCACGATACACATGCTTGAAAGATATCAGCCGAAAGCATTTTTTGAGTTCTGAGATCCTATCCTTCCAACATTATAGAGATATGACATGCAGATTGCACTTGTCGAACAGTCAGTCTATAATAATCCGAGAATCACCTTGCACATAAAAATCCAGAATGTCAAGCCGAACAACAAGAGCGAGAAGAGCCCACGCTCCAAGCAACTTCGCTATGGTATTGGTATCTGACCTGCAATTGAAAACCCAATTGTAAATTATGTTGTCATTAATCCTAATGACCACTACAGCTCTACTATTAAGACCAGTAGCATGGGCCACACCATCAAACCACCCAATGAAGCAATTTTCGATAGGAGACTTTGCAAAATTCCGAATCTATATTTTTCTAATCGTCGGCCTTTGTTCTTTTAAAACTGATAGATACATAATAACCACTTTTTGGACTGATGGCTTTCCATTATCAAATATCGCGCGATTCCTTTCCAGCCAAGTATTCCAAAAAATATAGGCCGGGAGAATGGGGTAGTTATTATTCAGATTTTTCCAATTCCTGAAACATTCAGGAATAGAGTTTCCCAACCACAGACCCAGAAGCATTAAAATTCACCTTAATCTATTCCAAACAACCCTGGAGAAAGTGCAATCCATAAACAAATGAAAAACTAACTCTGCCTCATGTTTACACTGAGTACAATGGCTCGGACCTTCAAAACCCCTGCGCTGCAAATTATCCCATGTTAACACTTTATTTTCCACCAGTGACCAGGAAAATAATTTAATTTTTTGAGGGCATTCCCAATTCCAAAGTACCTTTCTCCATCCACCAATCACAAAATCATATTTCTTACTTTCAGTTTCCTCGTATGCATTTTTAACCGTGAGACTGCCCGATTTATTGCCTTTGATCCATTTCAAGACATCCAGTTGGAGCTGAAGTTGAATGCCACTACTAATAATAGCACTTCTATACACCTGCCATTCCTCTACAAGATCCCCATGTAAGTCCATATCCTCACTGTTAACCCAAGTGGTCTCAAAGATACCAGGTCTCGGCACTCCCTATGCCTAGAAAAGAAAGTTGATCCCTCGATGGTTTAAAGCCAAAAAAAGATCTTCAGACAGAAGAGTCGATTCTCCAAAACCAAGAATTCGGTCTCTCACAATGACAATCAAATTTCCCGACCCCAAGTACTAGGCCATCCAGTGCAACAAGATATATAATGATTTCAAAATATATTTCCACGTTGGTGATCCAGCCATTCCAGGAGTCGGCACCATCCTGAGCCAATGCTCCACTGACAAAGACGATAGATATTTAGCTTTAATTACTCGATGTTAGAGGCCCTCCACCATTAGAACCCTCCACAAGGTATTAGCTGCCATCGCCCGGCTAAAACTAAAAAACATTTGTGGCCCCCATCCCCCAAATCTCTTCGGCCGAGAAATATAATGCAAGTTACACAAATGAAAACCTTTTCTTTTGTGATTCCCATTCCAAAGGAAGTTGAAGATGACTTGTCGAATTCTGTGGAGGACCAAGGATGGAATGTTTGCCAAGGCCAGCCAATATACAGGTTGGATTTCCAAGACCGCCTTAACCAACACCAGTCGACCTCCCAAAGTCAACCATTGATTACATCAATGGTTAATTCTATTTTCATATTTGGTTAATAGCCAATCCCAATCTTCAGCTTTAAACCTATCATCTTTCAAAGTATAACCCAAATATTTAAAACCACTTGCAATATTATTAACTTCATAAGGAAAAAAAATTTGTATGGAATCCAAGACCACTGGGTGCACTCCAAACTGATAGAAAGATGTTTTTTGAGAATTAATCATCATCCCTATATCATTGCAAAAGATAGCCATGATATTTTGTATCTCCAACCACTCACTAACAGAAGCATTAGTCATTATTAGAATATCATCAACAAAAAGGAGGTGGAGAATCCGCAGAAGTCTAGTTACCTTAATGCCTGTCACCCTACCTTCCCCTTGTCGCTTTTTCAATGCAAGACTCAGGCCTTCCATTACTAAGATAAAGAGAAGAGGTGACAGTGGACACCCCTGTCTAATATCTCTTCCCCCATTGAAAAAATCAGTAGGCTCGACATTAATAAGGACAACATAGGTGGCCGAAGAAATACACCCCATTATCCACTTGGTCATTGGAAGACCAAAGCCACATTGAAGAAGAACAAGTCTAATGTAGTCCCAACTTATATTATCATATGTTTTCTTCAATTCAATCTTGAGAATTAGATATTGCATCTTTTTCTCCTTTATACTGTGAATACACTCATGCGTTTTACCTATAGCATCGACGATTTGCCTACCTTTTAAAAACCCAAACTGTTCTTCTGAAAGAGTACGTGACATAATAGGTTTGATCTGCTTGGAAAGAATCTTAGTGATAATCTTATACATGAGATTACATAATGCAATCGGCCTAAAGTCACCGAAAGATGCCAGACCATTAACCTTTGGAAATAAAGCAATGAAGGTTGAATTTAATGATCTGTTTACCATACCTGATAAGCATGAATCTTCGACCGCCTCTAAAATATCATCTGCAACCAAGTCATAAAAATGCAAAAATAACTCCATGGTCCACCCATTAGAACCAGGACTCTTGTCCTTGGTAAATCCCCTCAAAACCATAAGAATCTCATATTTTGTGATCGTCTTTTCAAGCATTTGAACCTCCTCCTCAGTAGTCAACCTAGGGTATAGACGAATCAAATCTATCTGGTCCACAATCGAATTATGGGATTATTTATAAAAGGAGTTGAAATGTCTCATAGATTCTACCTTAATAGCCTCCTGCCCCATATGCACATGATCAGAGTCATCCTTGACTTCCCACATATGTTTTTTGTTTCTCCTATAACTGGAAAACCTGTGAAAAAAAATTGTATTCTTGTCACCCAATCGGATCCAAGTAGCCCTGCTCTTTTGGCGCCATAACTCCTCCTCAGCCAATAACATCCTATTCCTTTCATTCTCAAGTATTTTCAATCGATTAAGAGGCTCAATCGTTGTCGGAAAATCCATACTCTCTTTAATAAGAGTGACAGTATCATTTTTTAATTGATTAATAGTCTGTTGTTCTCTTTTCTTTTTGAACGCTAACCACTTTCTCACCCTAGCTTTTAGAGAACTTAACTTCCCAATTAATCTAGATTGTGCCCCTGCTCCCGAAAAGTCCTGCTGAGCATTCCACACTTCTCTTACTAGATCACCAAAGTGATCATCTTTTAAAACATATGCATTAAACTTGAAGGGAAAGTAAGCAGACTTGATACCATAAACCAACTGAAAAAAAAATTGGTACATGGTCAAAGATATATGGATGATCTACCCAAGATCTAAAAAAATCCAAATCATTAAGAAGTTCTGCAGAGATGTAGACCTTTTCTAACCATTTTTTAATACCATCCAACCCAAATCTACAGTTGCGCCAAGTTGGTACCACCTCAGTTGGCTTAATATCAATCAAGTGATGTCTCATAAACAAATCTCTGAAAAAGGTCGCATGAGAATCTACCAATGCCGAAACAACCCAAACTTCATCAAGACTAGTGGAAAAATTTAAATCTCCCACTATGATAAGATTGCTTAGATCAAGCAGTCCCTTCGTTTCCATGTTTTCCCAGAACAATCTACGGCCTGAGCATAGACCATAGACATTTATCAAACTAATCCTTCTTTTTCCAAGGATATAAAAACCTGTCAATAAAATGCCACCATCACATAACTATGGTTAAAAGTCCAGTAAGTTGGGATTCCACACCACCAAAAGACCTCTTGATTTCCCCATAGAGCCCATAGCAATATACATCTAGGTAGGGCACAAGGAAAGCATAAACTTTCTAGCTTTGTCTTCATAAACATGGTCTCCTAAAGGAAAATGACATCTGTATGTGTTGTAGAAATCAACCTCTTCATAGAGGGCAGTTTTAGGGCCCCCCCCACCCCTCTCATATTTAGGGTAAGGAGGATCATGACTTAGCCCTGGCCAGAGATTTCATGCCTCTAAGCACCCCCAAATCCAAAGTTGAAGTAGAATATTTTTATAGTGAAGAAGAGTCGAGCTCCTGTTTCTTTCGAGCACTCCTAGTTTTAATAGGAGATACTTCAAAAGCAAGACCCCTCAACTGAGCCATCTTACTACTAGGGTCCGGTCTGTTAGTGATCAAAACACCACTAGAGTTGTAGCTCGGGTTAACATAAATGGTCGATCCCCAAAAATTTCGGAGAGAAACTAGCCCAAAATTCTCCCGTAGTGTAGGAACTAAATACTCAGCCACAATAGAAACTAAAGACTCAACCAATGGCAGATTTGAAATAGGTAAATATGGAGAAGGGATAGCCAAAGAATTTAAGTCCACAGGTGATGAAACCATAGGAACTGAAGTCTCGGATACAACAGAAACACTATAAGGGAGAGGCAGACTGTTATCAGGGACACTTAAGGCCCCACCCGAAATAGTCGAAACCAACCCCTTCTTATTAACAATCGACGAGACTGTATGTGATAATATAGAATTTTCCAAAAAGTCCCTTTCCCACAGCGATAGCTTAAAGAAAATATATGGACAATAGAATTTAAACTTATCTATGAGGGTATTTGTAGCACCGACTGGTAGCTCATCCATTCCTAATGTTTCACCAGCTACCCATGAAATATGTTCTTCCGAGCATTCCTCAATATAAAACAAGTCCTTTGTACCTGGACATTGATCACCTTTCTCCTCAGAACAACCAGGATTAGAAAGACAATCCTTCCTCAAATGTCTCGTTCGTTTGCAGGAGGTACATCTAAATGGCAGACCAAAATAATCCAGACGTTGAACCGAGACATGGCCTCTCCACTCCAGTTCAATGGAGTCCATCAATCCAGCATGCAGGTCCAATTCCACCAAAACTCGTGCCAGTCATTTGTCTGTTGAGGGAAGACCAGCTTCATCAACTTTTAGAAAGCGAACAAGGAGATTACCTATATTTGTTAGTGCCGGTAGATTCCAAATATTTAAGGGAAATCCAGGTAATAATACCCAAACATGTCTGTGGCTGAAATACTCAGTTGCTGGGTCAAACCCTATCCTCCAGCGTTTCATCATTAAGATGTCATCCATATAATCCCAAAAATGATTTAAAATTCCCTCAGCATCCTCATGAATTTTAAAGAACAGACTGAACCAACCACTAGGTAGAGTCATATAGGATGGAATATAGCCCAGCCGAGGTTGCCATACCTCCTTCATCCAGTCCGTGAAGGTAATATTGCACTTATGTTTATAAGAAAATCTGCCAAAAAAAGCACACAATGAAAGTTTACACGTCTCCTCAAGCCTGACATCCTTACCAATGACCAAATGACACCGCATTTTTTTTGGCTTCTAGGCTTTTACCTCCTTCCTAATTCTAGAGTCCTTAGAAAAAACTGGCCCTCTTCGGGTATTATCCAAACATGGACCCTTGGAAATCCTAGTATTAACCAGATTTGTGTCGCATCTAGACTTGATACCTGTTAAAAAAACCCCACTGTCGGGTGCCTGGTTAGAAACCGTAGACAGACCTCCTACAGAACCAGGAGGTAAGTTGTTAAGAGAAGCACTACCAGTGAGAGTTTTACTAGGTAAATAGAGTGAAGACATTTCATGGGGCATCTATTTTGAGAGAGTTAAATGGCTAACTGGAAGCCTATGACCAGCCTTAATACCACATAAATCATCTACGATCTTGAAAATACCTTCCCGGTTCCAGTCTTCCTCGTTTGATGCACCCAGAAACCCGTTGTCCTCAAACTCCATCCTAAGAGCTTGCCACCTGATCAGTTCTCTGCTAACTCTAAACCTTTAGTCCAATCATGAGATGTGGGCCCCTACCACCAAGTATTCACTTAAATAGAGGTAGTAATAGCTAGTTAAGAAGCCATCTTATCACAGTAAGTGAGAATCCAGACATAATAAAGAAAACAAGTCATGGACCCACCGGAGAAGAAGGAACCTTCAAAAGGGTCCTAGACACAAAGAAAACTAACCGCCAGAACTAGTGGAGAGTCAAGGTTCCCCTAGGTTAGAAAGCTAAGAAAAATGACAAGCACCACAACTCGAGGATTGACCTCCAATACTAGTAGATTCCACTCAATACTCCCCACAAGATCAAGCCACCAGAGCTAGTAGAGATAACTTAAAGTACTCGTAAATATGATGGCTAAGAAAGAAAACATGACAAGAACCAAAACTCTAGAACTGGCCTCCAAAACTAGCAAAGTCTCATGAAACTACCCACTAGATCAAACTACCAGAGGTAGAAGAGATAACTCGAGGTTTCCCCCAGTGGCAGGCTATCAATACGAAAAAAACTGAGACTCAAGTAATGGCCTCTAAACCAAGCAGAAACCACTCAAAACTCCTCGCAAAAATGGCCTAGCAGCACACTAAAACCGAGAAAACCAGTTGCTAAGAACATAAATCTGCCATGAAATCCAGCCAAACAATACCAAAACTACTAATCGGGTATCCCGCCAGAAAACAAATTCAAAAAATCCCCCTCCATCAAAAACCTCCATTTATATACATTTCCCTAAATCAACAATAAGATGTGGAAGCAAACTATGAAAGTACATTGGCATCTTATGGTAATTAGACCATACTTGATATTCAACGAAAACACCATTGTTGACTAAAGCTCTAGTTTCATAGTGTTCGCAGACAACCATGTAGTGTTCCTCCAAAACCAAGATCTATGGGTGAGGATTTGGTTTATAGACAAGCCAACCTAAAAAATAAAGGAAATTAAACCCTTTGGCAAGTTTTGGGTAGTCTTAATTATCCAACGATTCATTTTGTACTTGTCATATGTCTATTGCTTAAGCAAAGTTTATGGGACAATTTTTACCAACAAAATAAATAATCTAAATATGCTTTCTAGATCAAGTATAACTTGCACTATAATACAGTGATCTAAAACAAMAKGYACATTAGGCTCCATAASCTTATCTCATTGTGTATCTTTGGCACAAATTYGATTCCCTCATGACTGCATCCCATTTGATTAATTTTATCTTATGAAAGAGTTACATTKAATCCAAAGGATTAAGAACAAGATAAAATAAAAGTGCAAATGCAAAGAAAGCTACTCAAATTGATGCAAAAGTACAAATGCAAAGCAAGCTACTCAAATTGATGCAAAAGTACAAATGCAAAGCAAGCTACTCAAATTGATGCAAAAGTACAAATGCAAAGCAAGCTACTTAAAATTAAAATTGAGAGAACAAAAATTGTAAAGACATCCATAGAAATATTGACTCTTTAATAACATAATAATAAATTGGTTGCAAAACAATTATATTTATTTACTCAGTGTTCCCCTCCCTTATATATAAATTGTATATACATTAAAAAAATAAGAAACAAATACTATCTCCACCTAGCGGCTCCCAAATAATAGTATTGGAATACAAATACTATCTCCACCTAGAGACAAATACTAACAAGTGAAATTAGCAGCAAAGCTGCTTATACCTACCTCTTATGCCTCTTATAAATGTTTTAATGCAATATTTGTATATAGTAAAAAGTAAAAACCTAAAGCAATTTGATATCACATGTAGTACTGAATGTGAATTCGACATAGCATATCTGAAGATGAAATGATTTGCAAGGGTCAGTTTTAGGGTTTAACACTCGTACTGGAAAGACCTGCAACTATCCAGTAATGGCGGATGGGGGTCTCAGTGGTTTCTCGGATACATTCATGGTGTTTATAGATGCTACTATCTTAAGTAGATGATTTGCTAAGATGACGGGGTGTAGTTTAGATAGCTATACAACCATTTTAGTGGAGGTCGTTGTTTTATTTAAAGCTTCTTAGGTGTTAGTTACTGCAGGTCCTGTCTGTCAGAGATTAGATGGGTTTAATCCCGAGATAGGAGGTCTTTACTTCTATTCATTACCTCATGGGTTGTGATTTTTTGAGGTAGTGAGTGAAGGGGGCAATAGAACAAAGGTGGCATAGAACTTTTAGGTTGGAGAAGCTTTTGGATGGAAGTTGAGGTTAGCGCACTTATGGGTGTGGTTGACAAGGCACTCTGGAACAATGTTGGTTTATTTGCCTCGACAGATGAGCTCAGTGAAAGTACATGATCTAATAACTTGAAGCTGGAAACTCTGCACCTGCATTCAAAGAATAATACGACGATTAGAGACAAGTATGTTTTGTTTTCTACAGAGCCTACACTTGGTTTCTATTCTACTAGTCAGCGAGCTTTTACAAAGAACCCAGTAGGTGGACAGGGTGCCATAAGGAAGCTCTCTAGTTGTAAAACTTTATGAGGTTATGAGCTGATCCGGAAAAGATCTTTTAATTACTGTGGTTGAGTTTTTAATTGCACGCGTTAATTAACCATTCAAGAAGCTGAATGAAAGAGGATGAATTTAATGAAGGAACATAGCATCCATAAAACAACATACAAATCTGAACTGAAGCAATAAGAACATAAAACCATAACAAGAGAAGTGATAACGGAGTTCGGCACAAAATTGCCTACGTCTTCGGGCCTTTGTCTTAGTGGGGGAGGCTTCTTTATTTCTATTCAAAGCTCAAAAAGTACATCTCAGCAGTGCCATTAGGCTACAAGACTGATCTGGTCATGTTCTTCCAGATCTCTAGAACCCAGCAGAAGAAACGACACATAAAACGAATGACCGGAGCTCCCAGAAATGGCCCGCAAGCATCTGCTCCTCAACAATTTCCCTGCATAAAAATGGCTTTGGCTTGGCTTCCCTTCATCATAACTTTGTTCTAACTGTCCTCCATGGCCTCAAACAGGCTTGGTTTTTATATATCTGAAGTTGGTTATCCATCCCCAACTTCCTCCCAAAATCTGGGCTCAAAAAGAGTCCAAAATCTCCCAAAAATGACCAAAATCCATTAAATATGCTAATAAAATCACTGAAAAAATCATTTTCCAATGTTAAAAACCCATTTTTTGGCAAATATCAGGCTAAGCCCCCTAATCTGGGTGCTAGCTCTTGGATCTGGGCGCATGTGCATGTGATCTAGGCCTTAAAAAGGGCGCCCTAAGTTGGCTAAGCTCCTTTTGGAGTGTGTCGCTCTAGTCTCATGGGATTTCTCCAAGATCCTTGGGCTGAGCTTATTCTTTGGGCACGCCCATGAGGAGAGCGCCCCTCCTTTGTTGGGTTGTGGTCATGTGTAAGATTTAAACCATGGGCTGGGGCTTAGCCCCAGCCCCCTTTTTCCCCCTTTTCACTTTATTGCACTTTATTTAAAATAAAGTGAGCTTGGTATTACAAGTACCACCAAGGGCACATTGGTAAGGGAGTTTGGCTAAGTCTTGGGATGACCCAAGAGGTCATGGGATCAAATCCAATGAGCTCCATAATAGTTTTTCCACCAACCATTAACCAATACCATGGTGCCACATGGCACCCAACCATTTGCCAAAAAAATGCCACTTGTCAGTGGTTGGTTGGATCCCTGTCACTAACCAGTCGCCTTCTGTTGGACTACCACTTGGCGCCACTTGTCTTTTCCATGTCAGCACTGCTGATGTCATCATTTCACTGGACCTATTGACTTTTTCTTTGTTTGGGAAAATGGTCAGAGTACGATAACTCTCACATACAACGTCCGTTTGAGAAAGTAAATATATGGCCGGAATTGGGAGAACGAGACAGACGCAATGGCGTTGGTTTCGTCGAATCTCAAGTACTTTTATTTTTGATCCTTTTTGAGCCCTGTCAGGCTCCTAGATCCAATTCTGGATCACACCTCCCCACTAAAGGACCTTTTGGTCCCCAAAAGGTTACTGACTAGTCAACAAGCTCGGGATAGGCCACCCAACTTGTCCTCTGTCTCGGAACTCTGTCTTGTGCACCTGTCTCATCATGATCAACTGTAACACAATCATGACAACTGACAGTATATTGTTAGCCATTTGAACCCTGTTACATCTTACAGAAACCACTGTCATCCATGTAGACAACATTACTAATGACAGCATCAAAAAGATGAATGCAAATGAGCTGATATACTTGAAATATTTGCACGACATGAGCTTATCTTGAAGCAACTTATGATTGATTTTCCATTCAACAATCATTTCTTGTTCTTGCTTAAGAT
>JZKD02S2194031.1:271335-285471 GCA_000966675.3 Picea glauca
ACTACTACTCGTGCAAAGAATATAACACATACCCAACAAAGGATTCCAGGAGAAGAGGTGAGGTGGTAAGAGCTTTAAACTCAAATTTTCTAGCTCTAATTCCAAAAGTCAACAAGCCTTCTTCATTTGGCGATTATAGACCTATATCTCTTTGTAATTTGTGTTATAAATTTATAGCAAAGATCATAGCGAATAGGATAAAACCTATTCTTTCTCGAACCTTGTCAGGAGAGAAATTAGTGTTTTTGAAGGGGAGACAGATTTTGGATGCCATTGGCATGACTCAGGAATTTTTACACAACATTAAGATGAAAAAATTAAAGCCACTAGTTTTGAATCTTGACTTAAAGAAGGCATCAGATTTGGCAAAAGAATAGGATTTGTATTGCAGGACTTTAATAGGCTCGAGGATTCATCTACAGGACATAGATGAAAAGCTAAAATGGATCGGAGGTGATAAGTCAGGTGTTCTAACTATCAAAAATGTCTTTTGTTCCATATCTTCAAAAATATGGCAACAGCCTATTGGTGGTTGGAGGAAAAAAAAGTGGACTTGGGATTTAACACTAAAAATCAAAATTTTCATCTGGTTATCGTTGGAAAACAAGATACTTACGTGGGATAATTTACTATGTAAGGGATGGGAAGTGATCCCGGTGGATATCGGTGGCCACCCACCTTTTCCAACTGGCTCAAAACAATTTTCTAGCAATTTACTATTTTTAGCAGTTTTCACTTCTGGGGCCATTATGAGGGACTAAATGAAGGTTTTTCATGATCGTGCTTCTCAATGATAGCCTACAATATAGTTGATTCCCCAAAATTAATCTCCTCGATGATACCTTTCCAATGGGCTATCATACGCCTAAAACGGAGATCGTATGCAAAAGTTACGACCCCGGGAAGTTGATGTACTAACTTACCCAAACGAGGCCCACATGAATTTTGGCGCTTCATCTCATAGGGTTAGGTTTTTGGATGTCTAGGGTTTTTGGAATTCTCGCTTATTGTAAAAATGCCTTCAGAGAGTCATTGTAATCATCTTCTTGCGAATGAGCGCAACCGTCACATCTCTTCTCAAAGATAAGTCACCACCATTCCAGCAAACTTGTTTCCGCTGCATTTTACAGTTTCAGCTTATTTCATTATTGAATAGAAAACCAGTTTTACTGTATCTCTGTTATTTTGCGTTAATCACCTGTTAATAATCTGTATTCATTTTGTTCTTCTCATAAAATCCACAGTAGTGGTATCAAAGCAATTTGCTCCTTGTCATCTTAATGCATGTCCCCAATGAGGTTGGAGTACAAAGAGTTGGGTATTGAGCTTATTTCTATTGAGGACAAAATCTCTCACATGCCCAAGTGACCTCTCATGGCAAGAGAAAAGAAAGATGATGGGATAGGAGATCCTTTCAAATTGTTGATTGAGGAATCCCTCACACAACAGAGGAATGAGATGATGGATAGTTTCGCACAAATTCTTCGACGACTACCAACAGGCGACGCATCTTCTTCGAGAGAAGGTGCCACCCCCTTAAAGGTACAAATAAAATTCGATATTCCTATATTTGAAGGTCAGATAGACGCAAATGTTGTAGAAAAGTGGTTGAATCTGCTAGAAGGGTATTTTTATGTCCATAACTTCTCGAATAGAGAAAATATTACTTTTGCACTCCTCAAAGTCATTCCCCATGTCAAAGATTGGTGGGAAACTTTTTGTGAGCAAAAGGAAACAGAGGAACCCTCATTATTTATAGTCACAGCCACCTGGGATTCCTTCAGGGATGTTATTAAGGAACAATACTACCCTGTCGGAAGTTATGATGACTTATATACCAAATGGACCACACTGAGGAAAGAAAGAGACGGAACAAGGCCAAATTTCACAAATATCTTCCATATCTTGCGCACCAAGCTGGGTATCAAAGATTCAAAGCGACATCTGGTGCTCAAGTATCGCGGTGCTCTGCATAGATACATTCATACCGAAATGGAATTTCTATACATGTCATCCTTGGGTGCGGCCTACCGATATGCCATCAAAATCGAGCAGAAGCTCAGACAAAAGATGCAGCAATTTGGGCCTGGGAACCCCTCACAAAAAAATCTAGGAAAGGGCAACCCCAACCCAGAAAACAAAGGATAGAGCAAAGATGGACAGTGTCAGGACAACCAGTCCAATCCGCAAGCAAAGAAGGACACCAGAAAGACAAAGAAAGATACCGGGAAGTGGTGTGACTTCCATAAGATCCCTTGGCATAACACTGTTGGTTGTCGCTCAAAGCAGTCGTTGGTGGCCGAAGTGAAAGACTCTGAATCAGATGTGGATTTTGACTCTGAGCTAGAACCAGAAAGGGGAAGATGGATCATTGATGCAGAACCCAATGCCACCATTGCTACCACCAAGCTCCAGCTTGGTGAACCAGATGAGCCAGAAGAAGGAGAGCGCCTATTCCATTCACAAATGTGGGTAAAAGGCACCTCGCGAAACTTCATCATTGATAGCGGTAGCCAGAGGAACCTTATCTCTACAGAGGTCGTCAAGTGGCTGGCCCTGCCCACAACGCCGCACCCACAACCCTACACCATTGGATGGCTCCGCCAAGGAATCGATCTTCACGTCAGCCAATATTGTCGACTGTCATACGACATCAAGCCCTTCAAAGACAAGGTATTGTGTGATGTTGCTCCTCTCAAAGTTTGTGATGTTCTTTTGGGCCAACCTTATTTATGGAAACGTCATGTTGTATATGAGTCTAGGCCTTGTAGTGTTATTATTACTTTGAACAGGAAATTGTACAGGATACCTGAGGCAGTCCCACCTAGTGCTATTTCCTTGATCTCTGCTAAGCAATGTAGGAAGGTCATCTCTCAGACGGGGAAGTTTGTCTTCTTCGTGATTCGCTCTCAGAATAAGTGAAAGATCATAGCCACATTCAGGGTCTCTGCGGCCGACCTCTCCACACAGCATAAGCAAGTAGATAAGGTCATGGAAGAATACTCAGATATCTTCTCCTCACCTACCGAGGTACCTCTACACTACCAGGTCAAGCACCCCATCGATTTGACCCCCAGTGCACCACTGACCAATCAGCCAGTCTATCGTTGCTCTCTGTTAGAGAATGAGAAGATCAAGTGAAAAATCCAAGAATTGTTCCACAAGGGGCACATCCGTTCCATCTCATCACCTTGTGGGAGCCCAATCGTGCTGGTACAGAAGAAAAATGGAACCTAATGACTCTGCATTGATTACTGGGCTCTGAATAAAATCACAGTCATAAACCAGTACCCGATTCCCAGAATCAAAAACCTCCTTGATCAACTCATGGGGGCCAAATACTTCTATAAGATTGATCTGAAGTCTGGCTACCACCAGGTCCCGATAGCACAGACAAATGTATGGAAGACTGCCTTGAAGTCAAAGGAAGGCCTTTTTGAATGGTTGGTTATGCCCTTTGGTTTGACAAATGCTCCGGCCACATTCATGAGGATGATGGATGATATCCTGCGACCATTCACTGATACTTTTGTAGTGGTGTATCTAGATGACATTCTCATTTACAAAAAGACTTGGGTCGAACACTTGCAACATATTTAGCAGGTTTTGCACACCTTGCGACAACACAAGCTATATGCCAACTTGGAAAAATTCTCCTTCGGCATGGACAAGGTCCATTACCTGGGTTACATCATTGATCAACATGGCATACATGTGGATCCAACCAAGATCCAAGTCATTCATGATTGGCCAACCCCAACCACACTCACTGAACTTCATAGCTTCTTGGGCCTTGTCAATTTCTACCGCAGGTTTGTGTTGGGATTCTCCCATATTGCATGGGCCCTCAGCCAAATCACCAGGGGTGGTGGTAAGGTGAAATTTGCATGGAGTTGGTCCCAACAACAAGCGTTCGATGATTTGAAGCAACGCTTGTGCTCAACCCCAATACTTTCACTACCAGACCTGTAACATCCCTTTGAGATCGAGACAGATGCTTCAGACTATGTTGTGGGCATTGTTCTCACTCAGCACGGCCACCCCATAGCCTATCATAGTGAGACACTATCTGATGTTGTCCGTAAGTACCCTACTTATGACAAAGAAATGTACTCCATTGTGCAAGCCTGCCGTTAGTGGAGACATTACATTCTTGGGAAGGAGATAATCATCCACATTGATCATAAGCCACTACAGTTCATGTAGACATAAGGAAAATTGCAGAATGACCGCCATCAAAAGTGGTCCACATACTTGTAGCAATTCCACCTCAACATCAAGTATAAAACAAGAAGCACCAATCATGTCATTGATTGCCTCAGCAGACCGCCAATCACAACACTCACCACGGTGCTAGAATCTTGCGGCCATGAGACCTCTAGAAGGCCCCAACTCTATGAGACAGACTCAGACTTCACCACCACCTACCAAATGTTGGGTGCAAACATAGTTGTCGATAATTTCTATCTTCAGGATGGGTTGTTGTGTCGTCTAGGCCATATCTGTGTTCCATCAAGCGAGAGAGCGAAGCTGATCTGGGAAGCCCACTACACGCAGGTGGCAGGACACTTTGGAGTCAAAAAGATAGTGGCGATGCTAAAGAAACATTTCTACTAGCTGAAACTCTGACAGGAGGTCAGCAAGTATATTAGGTCCTGCACTGCTTATGCTATTGGCAAACCAACTAGTAAGAAACAAGTCCTGTACACCCCTCTTCCTACTCTTGACAGGCCATGGGAATCCATCTCAATGGACTACATGTCAGGCCTCCCATCCACCAAGAGAGGAAATGACTATGGTTTTGTGGTTGTTGATCGCTTTTCTAAGATGGTGATTCTGGTTGCCTGCAAGAAGAACATCACAGTA
Organism: Picea glauca; assembly: GCA_000966675.3. Lineage (NCBI taxonomy): Eukaryota > Viridiplantae > Streptophyta > Pinopsida > Pinales > Pinaceae > Picea > Picea glauca. The sequence goes on from JZKD02S2194031.1 coordinate 276,202, forward strand.
GAGGCCACTGCCAAGCTCTTCTTTGAACAAGTTTGGGTACATTTTGGAATCCCACAAACCATTGTCTCAAATAGGGACAGTTGATTTCTCAGCACATTCTGGTTGAGCCTCTAGTCACTGCTGGACACCAAGCTAACCAAATCCATGACCTTCCACCCCCAGACAAATGGCCAAACTGAGGTCGTAAATCAAATTATTGTGCATATCCTTCGCATGTATAATTCAAATCACCCTCGCACATGGGATGAGAGCCTTCCCTATTTCCAGCATTTCTACAACCGAGCCCTGCATAGCTCAACCGACCACAACCCCTTTCAGGTGGGGTTGGGATTCCAACCATTGGGTCCCATAGATGTTGCACTTCCCCTTGCGGTCACCTCGACCGACTCATCTCTTGTTCCAACTGAAGCTGACAAAGCCACCCGGTTCATTGAGAAGATCCAACACATCCACCAACAGGTTCAGGATATCCTACAGAAGTCCAATGACAAGTACAAACAATGCCATGATCAACATCAGGTGCCACATAAGTTTCAGGTGGGCAACAAATTTTGGTTTCACTTGCAGAAAGAATTTCTTACAGGACCCCATCGGAAGCTTCGCCCACTCCGTTATGGTCCGTACACCATCACCAAGGCCATGGGGGATAATGCTTTTGAGCTCTACATTCCTCCTTTCCTTGGCATGCACCCATTGTTCAACATGGATCTCCTTCGCCCTTATTTCCCACCATTATTGGACACCTTAGACGTAGCAGAACAACTAACACCAACATAGCTCAACCCTGAATGCATACAACAGGCATCCAATGATCATATTGTGGACACACAGATCAAGGGAACTCGGCAACAAAGGATCCAGCTTTATCGAGTCATCAAAGTAGGGCAGCTCCTGCACCAAGGCAAGTGACTCACCTGGTGCAACACCACTTTTTCGGTTAACAAACTTTGCAGAAATATAACACCCACTCTAGATTATAAAACAACATCCATTTAAGCAAATGAAACACATTTAAACTCAGAGTAAGTCATATAAATTATTGATATCATAATTTTAAGAATGGCATTAACCATAATTTATTTGCATAACAGAATACATGATAAAATATAAGCATCACAGGCATGCAAAACATAACATTTAACATAAGCTAATACTTATCTTGAAACTGAGGTAATTCCACTAACCAGACACAGGCCTTCCACGAACCTCCCAGCCTTAGACCACACTGCTCATCAGCTCAGCAGTAGGTCACCCCCGAGCTGGGACTAAGATCCACCCCAAGGCAAGGAATCCTAGGCTAGGCTGAGGTTACAGGGAAAACACATAGTCACAAGGAAGGAATTCTCTCCCAGGAACCACTCATGCTCACTGCCCACAGACTCTCCTTCCCCACATGCTTGTTCCACCCTAGGAGTATGCACCTTCTCTGTCACCTAGACAGTCCTTCGACTGCTAGCCTCCCTTGCCTTGGGTTATAGCAACAGACCGGACCAGAAGTCTCTGAGCTCTGTGGCAGCTACATGATTCTTTCCAGGAGTTCTCTCCTTCCTCTATGCACTCTCTCACCTGGAGAGAGTCACTCACAGGCCAAGCAACCTGTTCTTCCAATTCAACCACCTCTCTCTCCTGGAGAGAGTGTTGCACAAACTGGCCAACAAGCCCCACGCAGTCCAGCACTGTGTGGCCACAACAACCAACGAGAAAACAGACATGGGCTTTCCAACAGGTTCAACAATGGTGAATGTACTCACGGATATGGCTTCGAACAAGACTCCACGCATAGGCTCAATACTCAGACAGAGGATGTTTCAGCTTTTCAGAATCAACACACAGGCTTCTGGATCAGTGGATGTATGGGGTATCTCTTGCAGAGGTCAGACGGGATGCCCGGTTCAGAAAATCGAGAAGAATCGAGAAGAACCCCTCTCACGGCTCATCTTGGTCGTTTATTCACATGCACCAGGGTTGACACTTGTCACCCTTGGAACTGCATGTGTTCCATCAGCATGCATCCGCTTTGCATGTGTTCCCCTTACCATGAACTTAAGATAAACAACATAAAATGCACATGTTCTTTGGAATAATAATCAAATATTATTCCCAAGGCTTAAGCCCCCTAGGCTTAACACTTAGCCCCTTTTCCCACCTTCCAGCCCCTAATCTCTTTCCCTCTCTATGGATGCTCAGTCCCCCATCACTCATTCATCGTGTCGGCCTGCACGCAGCGGTGTTTATATTTTATTAATGTGTTGCATACATATAAGTACAAAATCAGGTCCATGGCCTACAACCCTTAGGCTCTCTCTTTGGTCTAATAATCACATAAGCCCATCGGCTTATACAAACTTGGCTCACCAGCCTATAACACATATTTAAAATTCATTTCATACATTAGACTTACAAAGGGCTCGGCCTTGGGGACACTACAATTCCCCTCCCCTTATTTATGCACTGTCCTCAGCGCAACCTTACACTGTCTCTGCAAGCTTTTTCAAAATTTTCAAAAAGATGCGGGTACTCTGCCCGCATAACCTCTTCATGCTCCCATGTCACGTCCTCAGGACCGTACCAGGTCCACTGGACCTTTACAAGCTCTATGGATCGATTCCAGAGCTATTTGCTTTTCCTGTCCAATATGCGCACATGATGCACTTGCAGGACACCTTTTGGTTCCCCCCCCCCTGAATCACATTCCAATCGATAACATGATTAGCATCAGTTATATATCTCTTAAGCAGTGAAACATGAAACACATTATGTACAGTCATAGATGCAGGTAATGCAAGCATGTATGCAACTGGCCCAATCCTTTCCAGGATCTCAAATGGCCCACAAAATCTTGCTGCCAACTTGGCACAACTTCCCAGCTTCAGAGAACTCCTATTAGTTTTTACTTTCAGGAAAACATGATCACCCACTCTGAATTCTCCGTGGGTTCTGTTACTATCAGTGTAACTTTTCTACCTGTCCTGGGCAACTTTTAGATTGTGTTTAATCCTTATCATTTGGTCTTCCATCTCTTTGAGCAGCTCAGGCCCAATTACTGCTTTGTCAGTTGGATTATCCTAGCTTACTGGTGTGTTGCACTTTCTTCCATAAAGTGCTTCAAATGGGCTCATCTTCAACGATGTATGATAACCATTATTGTAGGCAAATTCTACTAAATGCAGGTAGTCTTCCCACCTTGATGGTTTATCCATCACATACATTCTCAGTATGTCTTTTATTACTCTGTTCACCCTTTCTGTCTGACCATCAGACTCAGGATGATACGTTGTACTAAAGTTCAGATTCGTTCTGAATCCCTTGAATAGTCCTTTCTAGAAATTCGAGGTGAATTTTGGGTCCCTATCAGACACAATTGTCTTAGGAATTACGTGCAAGCATGCCACTTCTTTTAAGAAGATATCAACAACATCTGCTTCCTTGTGAGTGGTTTTTAGTGGAATAAAATGGGCAGCTTTTGTAAGCTTGTCCACCACCACCATGATTGAATCATGCTGCTTGCTTGTTCTGAGCAATCCTATGATAAAATCCATTGTCACCACTTCCCACTTCCACTCAGGAATGGGTAAAGGCTGCAGCAACCCTGCCGGGTGCCTATGCTCAGCCTTAAATTTTTGGCACTCCATACATCTAACGATGTATTCAGAGATTTCTTTCTTCATACTCGGCCAAAATAATGGCTTTTGACTGCTGCCACAGTCTTTTGATATCCAGGATGTCTAGCATAATCCATGTTATGCATTTCTTTTAGAATTGCCAGCTTCAATTCTTGGACATTGGGTACATACACTCTGTTTTTATACAGAAGTAAGCCATCAGTTCCCAAGGTGTAACTTTCCTGGGTCTGTGGTCTCTCATGCTGTTGTAGCTTTGCTACCCGACCTCTGTACTGCAAATCATCATTTGCAGCTTCCAAAATTCTGACCTTGATCTCAGTCTTGTACATGCTAATGGTTGTAGCATGTAATTCGTGCATTTTTCTGCTGAGTGCGTTAGCCACCTTATTTTATTTCCCTTTGATATGCTTGATATCAAAGTCATATTCACACAGAAACTCCAGCCATCTGGTTTGCCTAGCATTTAAAATCGGCTGATCAAATAAATACTTCAGACTGTTGTTGTCTATTCTCAGTTTAAATATCCTTCCCATGAGGTAATGTCTCCATTTCCTCAATGCGTGGACGATTGCTGCCAGCTCTAAATCATGAGTGGCATAATTCCTTTCATGCTCTTTCAGCTTTCGGGACTCATAACAAATTACAAATCCCTCTTGGCTGAGAATTCCTCCTAGCCCCTCCTTACATGCATCTGTGCACACCATGAAATTCATATTTGGATATGTAATCTTCAAGATTGGAGTGCTGGTTAGCAATTGCTTCAATCGCTAGAAACTGCTCTCACACTCTTCAGTCCACTGAAATTTCTTCTCCTTCCTTTGCAAGGAAGTGATAGGGTGAGCTATCTTTGAGAATCTGGCTATAAACCTTTTGTAGTATCCTACCAGACCCATAAAATATCTAACTTCTGTCACATTCCTTGGAACTGACCATTCTCGGATGGCCTCAACCTTTTCAGGATCCATAGCGATCCCCTTTTCTGAAATAATATGTCCCAAGTAATGGATCTGCCTTTGATAAAATGAGCATTTTCTTAGCTTGGCATACAAGTGGTGTTCTCTCAACACTTGCAGCACCATTCTCAGGTGTTGCTCATGCTCTTCCTCTGACTTGGAATACACCAAGATGTCATCCAGGAAGACTATGACAAACTTGTCTAAATAGTCCTTGAATACACCATTCATTAAGCACATGAAAACAACAGGTGCATTTGTCAGTCCAAACAGCACCACTGTGAATTCATAATGATCGTACCTTGTTCTAAAGGCGGTCTTGCTAATGTCCTCATCATTTATTCTCACTTGGTGATATCCAGACCTGAGATCTATTTTTGAAAATATTTTCACGTCCTTCAACTGATCAAAAAGATCATCGATCCTTGGCAGAGGATACTGGTTCTTGACAGTTACCTTGTTCAACTGTCGGAAATCAATGCACAGCCTCAACATCCCATCTTTCTTCTTCATGAATAGGACCGGGGCTCCTCAAGGTGACACGCTGGGGTGAATGTATCCCTTCTTTAGTAGCTCTTCGAGCTGCAATTGCAACTCCTTTAACTCTGACGTACTCATTCTATAAGGATCCTTTGAAACTAGAGCTGCTCCAGGCATCAAATTTATAGAAAAATCGATGTCCCTCTTCGGAGGTAGTCCAGGTACCTCCTGAAATACGTCCTTGAACTATGTGAGTACCTCATGGTATTCCAGATTTGAGACTACATCACTGGATGCTTCTCCCACACGAGCTGCAAATAACTGACAGCCTTTCCTGTAACACTTCTTTAGTTGCATGGATGAGATTTCTCTAACAACCATGGCTCTGGGAATTCCTTGGACTATTACCTGATTTCCCTCTTCATCCAGACATGTGAACTTCTTGTTACGACAGTCCATAAGGGCATGGTGCTGGTCCAACCAGTCCATCCCAATTAAGTAGTCATAAGAGCCTAAAGGCAGAATATTCAATTCAGCCTTAGTGCTCAATCCTTTCATGTCCACTGAACAAGACTTAACCAATTCAGTGACCTTCATTTTGGTTCCTGTGGCTAACTGCACTAGCCAAGACTTTTCATGTTTTATCCTTGATAAACACAAACTTTCCACCACCCTAGGATCTACATAACTATGGCTAGCCCTTGAATCAATTAAAATAATAAGTGGTTGGTTGTTAATCTTACCTTCCACTTCAATCATGTGCGATTGAAATTCTACTTGTTTGTTGTCCAGGGATGCATAGATCCTTGGCATTCTTCTTCCCATATCCTCCACTTTTTCAGCTTGCTGAACAGTTTGAACAGTTCTCGCTTTATCTTTTCTATGGGGGCAGTCTCTGTACCTATGGTTTCCTTTACAACCCCAACACTCCATAGGTGGTGGTCTTGGCATTTGCTCACCCCCTTCAGCCTTCCTGGGCTCTCTAAAGGATGGTTGTCCATGGGGATTGTTTCTGAAAAAGGGAGGCTTGTTTCCCTTCTGCCTCTACTCTTTCCTAAACTTCTTTTGATCATCCCAAGCCTTCCAAAAAGTAGGCCTTCCTCTTTGTTGTTCATACAAGCATTTCTCCCTTCTTATCGTTTCTTCCATGGTCTTAGGATCATCATACTGAATCTTATCACCGATTAGAGGTGGTAGTCCACTCAGATACCTCTGAATCTTGACAGTCTCATCTTTGATGAATGGAACATATTTCAGCAGTGCCAAGAAACTTCGTTCATACACATTAATGGTCATGCTACCTAGCTTGAGTTCGAATAACTCCTTCATCTTTCTGTCATAATATATTTTGGTCAGGTATTTATTTTTGAAATACCTCTTAAACTCCTTTCAGGTGATATCTTTCTCTCTGATGTGCTGCACTTGCACCAACTGATCCCACCACATGGATGCTTTTCCTTTTAGTTGATACATCGCAATTCTTCCTTCTGAATGAGTGGAGTAGTTCTGCAGTTGAAAATATTTCTTCATGCCAAGCAACCATGTTTCGACATCTTCCTCCTTCTTATGTTCTCCATCGAATGTTGGAGGCTTAATCTTGTTCATCTCCCCTTTCAATTCATCCTTTCCAGATCTTTGGTGTTTTCTGGTAGGGGGCGGGCTTGAACTACTGTGTGTTTCCTTACCAGAATGCTTCGGGGAGAGACGGTAATGTCTACTACGACTCCTCGATTTCCTTCTTCTCTCAGGGGTTCTAACACTGCTTGATCTACTTGTGTCACTCTCTTTTTCCAATTTCTTTTCTATTCTTTCCAGGCTCTTCAACATTTTTAAGTTGAATTCACCCTGTCGATCCCTGATTTTCATGAGCTTTTGGCTATCAGCTTGGCGAGCCTGGGCATCTTTCTACAATCTTTCAATGAGTTTCATCATATGTCCTTCCTTATCCATCTCTTTTCCATGCCCATTAGAGTTTTTTCCTTCGACTCCCAGGTTGAAATTCCTTCCTACCCTTTCGTCCTCTGTTTCGGAGGCAATCTGCACCTCTTCCAATTCCATACTCGGCGTCGATTTTTGGCTGTCCTGACACTTGTTGAACTCTACACACATGACATGCAGCCAACTGAAGTTTGTCAGGCCTTAACCCTTACAACATCACAATATTCATAAATCAATGTGACTGAGAAAACGTTTTAACTTCACAAAGTTTTCTGAGCTCTGACGGTTCTACAATTTCGGGACTTTGAGACTTCTAGCTTCAGGTTTTGGTCCACGAGGCTCTCACACTCGCTTTCGGGTTTCGGGTCTTCAGTACCCAGGAGTTCATAATGCAGTGACTCCCAACTTCTTGTTACTACAATCCCCAAAATCCGATAAACGGTTTCTTGTACAATATCCAACGATCCTCGATGAGTTGGGTTTAACGGTCCAGATCTTTTCGGAATTTCATGAATTGGAATTTCATGATGCAACGATTCCTACTCTTTGTTGCCTCAATTCCTGAATTCCAAAAATTTGGTTTCCTTGCTCTCTGGGCCCAGAGCACAACTGTCACCCTTAAAATATGTTATGGTTCTTCCGTCTCTGAAGACTTCAGGACTTCGGGACTTTGGGTTTCGAGATTTCGATTCTTGAGACTTTCAGACTCGCTTTCCTTCCCAACCCCAACTTCCAAATTCCGATTTACTTTATCCTATGGGCCCACAACACAGTTGTCTCCCTTCACCACAGTGACGCATAGTACATTCAGGAGGGTCCACATCACCTTCGGTGACATCATCGGGTCCCACCACTCTCACCTGTCTTCTCGACTCACTGGAACGTGGTACACATTCATGTGCCCACATCCATTTCAAGAAAAATCCCATGGTTAAACTCCTTCCTCAGATCTACGACGCAGATATTTTCGGTGTTTTGGGGTTTCAGGCATCGGGAGTTCGTGCATCCCACATCTTGAACTTCCATCTGTCGAAATCCTGAAATTACAGTTTACTCCTCTGCTGAATCAGATGGTCAACTCCCTTCCTATGATCTACGGTGTAGATCGTTTCGGGATTTCGGGTTTCGGGTTTCAAAGGTGTTCACCTTCCTCACTTCCCATCTCTTGACTTTGCGAAATTCAAAAGGTTTTCGCGACTAACTCAAGCACAACTCCTCCAGATCTAACGGTCGAGCCTTCCTCCTAGATCTACAACGTAGATCTTCTCAATTTTTTGGGTTTTCGGGAGTTCGCGTATCACGATTCCCACGCTCTTGTGCAACTCCAAAGGGTTTTTTAAACCCTGCGCATGTTTTCCCAATCCGACGGTCACGAGGGTTCGCTACTTCCCTCCCGAACAAATCCTAAGGCGCCAGCACTGCTGGTGTGGAGTCCTCTCTCCTTGTGGCCATATACCACACCTATTGTGGTTTCACAACACCGCTATACCTCATGAGCTTAAAGGCACGGTCAAGTAGCTCCTTGACACTCTAGACCATACCAGAGTCTGAAATTGGTCCTCTAGACACAATTTCTCCTCTCACCCTCGGTCCAAAGACCACTCCATTGGCCCATCTAGGCTCAATGTCAAAACCTTGGCTCTGATACCAAATTGTAACACCACTTTTTCGGTTAACAAACTTTGCGGAAATATAACACCCACTCTGGATTATAAAATAACATGCATTTAAGAAAATGAAACACATTTAAACTCAAAGTAAGTCATATAAATTATTTCTATCATAATTTTAAGAATGGCATTAACCATAATTCATCTATAAAATATAAGCATCACAGGCATGCAAAACATAACATTTAACATAAGCTGATACTTATCTTGAAACTGAGGTAATTCCACCAACCAAGTGCAGGCCTTCCACGAACCTCCTAGCCTTAGACCACACTTCTCATCATCTCAGCAGTAGGTCACCCCCGAGCTAGGACTAAGCTCCACCCCAAGGCAAGGAATCCTAGGCTAGGCTGAGGTTACAGGGAAAACACACAGTCACGAGGAAGGAATTCTCTACCAGGAACCACTCATGCTCACTATCCACAGAATCTCCTTCCCCACGTGCCTGTTCCACCCCAGGAGTATGCACCATCTCTATCACCTAGACAGTCCTTTGACTGCTAACCTCCCTTGCCTTGGGTTACAGCAACTAACCGGACTAGAAGTCTCTGAGCTCTGTGGCAGCTACAGGGTTCCTTCCAGGAGTTCTCTCCTTCCTCTGTGCAC
>JZKD02S2194031.1:297994-311707 GCA_000966675.3 Picea glauca
GGTCATCTTAAAACCACCAATTGAGCAGAAGACATGAAGTTCTACTTGTTATATTTTTAGATTTTTGAGCCTTGAGCTCTTGTTAGTTTATGGTCAACTTAAAACCATGCCATTTCGTAGAAGACATCATCTTCTGCTAGGCATTCAGTTTGTGGTCATCCCGAAACCACCAGATTGGTTTGTGGTCATCCTGAAACCATTAGATGAGTTTGTGGTCAACCTTAAACCACCAATTTAGTATAGGACATCAACTTCTGCTATTTTTTTTTTCAGAGTTCAGAGAGCATCTTCAGCCAGCCCTTTGAATATTCGCTTGACACATGTGATTGTCAAGTAGTGGCAGTTTTTCAGGCAAGAACGAACTTATGATTAAGGGGGGATGTTAAAACACTAATCATAAGTTAGTTGGTTAGTTAAGTTAACCTAACTGTTATACAGTTACATGACAGTTATGGTCATTTGTATTATATATGTACATCTATGTACATGATTATTTACAGAAGCATTGATGAATAGAGTATGCCTTTTCTGCCATTGTTTAGTTATCTCCGTTCATCATGGTTTCTTGATTGCTTCTATTATTTCCATTATATTTATGCTCTTTTCTTCATTATGAATCTAACAGTACAATCATCAATATGGAGCTTCGCCAAATTTAGTGGTGCTTTGTAGTATCTTCCAGAGGGTCAGAGAAGCTGGTTTGACCAATTTAGTAGGAGAAGAAGTCTGAATAGGGTCCTAGTGAATAGGGTCCCAGGGAATTAAAGGCAACAGGTTTTGTAAGAGAAGAAGTTTGAACAGGGTCTGAGATCAACTCTCGCGGTTTTTTCGATCGCCATTGTTTGATCTCTGTTAATTAATGAAAGCACCCATTATTCGCCGCCCAACCACCATTGTATTTATATTTTTCCAATCAGTTATTTTTGTAAGGATAATTCTTCATCTGTGATCAGTGATTGCTTTCAGGATCCTTTGTATTTTGCACAGATTGTTGACAGGTCCAATAATGTCAGGGGAATGGATGCCTCGATAGCATTGCCTGGTCCATGGATCGAATCCTAAGGACTAAGGAAGAGATGAAGATGATGAGCAAATGAGGGGTGGTTTGTGTTTGTATGCGGTGGTGTTGGCATTGTTGGGCTTTGTAATATTTGGGGTGAATGGATTGGGATCCATGTCCATTATTGCTGCGAGTTGGAATGGATCGGTGGTGGCTACAGTATGCGGGATTTTAAGTGGTGGTGTGCAGGGGATTCGATGTGTACAAGATAGAAAAAGAGGTTAGTGTTTGGCCGAATGTTTCATTTGTGGGGGTTTATGGAGGGGAAGGTTTCTTCTGCGAGCTGAGGCAAGGGGGTTTTCAACTTCTGTGTTGGAATTTTGAGAATGGGTTGTCGAGCATAAAGCTCAAGAGGATTTCGAAGGACACAATGTTATCAGAAATAGTTGTAGGAAGAAATCATATCTGCGGATTGGTGAATGGAACTGGCGATGTTCTATTCTGGAGAGGCGATAAGGTGAGAACTCCGAAGACTGGGAATTTTGAATCGATTAGCCTAGGTTCAAATCTCACGTGGGGATATCCAGAAACCGAAGCGTCGCCTGCTAGGACATCAATGGAACAGACATCTGGACGAAAACATAGTGAAATTAATATCTATATACATTAATTGTTCATTGAGGAGGTAGAAAGGTAGTTACAATGTTTAATTGCAGACACTTGTTATTATACTTCTATCAATATATTCATGGCCAGATTACCTTTACTGAAACAACATCCTGAAATGGCTATACAGAGGTTGGATTATCAGAGAAGAGGTGAATAGTACAAAAGACATCAACTATATTTCAATGAGCTTCTACAGACTGGTGTATGACGCCATTAGTCGTGGGCATGGGCTTGGGAAAGAGCATGGGCTTCTTACCCCAATAACCAGACGATGATCGATGAAGGTGGCAACGAAAGGAGCCCTCATGAGTGGTGGGAGAGCAGAGGCATGATTTCTTCTTGGATTTTGGAGAAGAAGCGCTCGTCTCAAGATCTTCCGATGACGAAGTGTTTCTCTGGCTCATATGCTTTGGCGATCTTATTCCCGACTCTGACTTCAACTTCAAACCATGACGATGAACAACCAAAGACGCCATTCCTCTACAGCAAAGCAATGCAAGGAGACAAAGAAGATGATAAAAATAACAGTATATACAAAATTCAGAAGCCCAAGACTAAGAAAGAGAGAGTACCCAACGAGCTAAAGGAAAATAAAAGTAGGTAATGGAGAAAAGGCCGAACCGCCCCGGTGCTTGGGAACCACAAGGCATCTGGCATGTTTATATACAAATTCTTCTATCGGTTAACAATAATGGAAGGGGCTCACCCTTATCTTCGCATCTTCTCGCTCTGATGGACTCTTCCAAAATATTTGAGCTCGTGAATCCATGCATGGGTCCCAATGAACATGCAAAAACAAAGGTAAAAAGTGACATCAGGATAGGTGGATAGATAACTTTGACAATTGAAGCGGTATTCAGAGCTCAATCCAACGCACAACAAAGTAGCAGCTATAGGTGTAGAGCAAAGGAGGTAGTGGTATTGGTTGACAAGTTTTATGTAATTGACATGTTTTTTAAAACTTGTCAACTGAGCAAAGGAGGTAGTGGTATTGGTTGACAAGTTTGATGTAATTGACATGTTTTTTAAAACCTGTCAACCAGTTGATAGATTTTCTTGAAAACCTATCACCAAAATATGCATTCAAACAGATGTAGAGTAAAGGAAGTAGTGGTATTGGTTGACAAGTTTTGTTCAATTGATAGGTTGTTTTCTAAAACTTGTCAACCAGTTCACAGGTTTTCTGCAAAACCTTTCAATAAAGATGCCTTCGGCATAACAACAATTTGCTAGAAATTTTGAAGTCTATGCAGAGAGATTGCATATTTTTTTGCTTATTCTTAATCGTCTTCTTGTACTGACCAGTCATGAGTTTACTATTTAGAAAACCTATATATAAATATTTAGGCCAAGAGAAATTAGATTCTCTTATAGCTGCTGTTGGAGCCACCTTTGTTTTGTTTTTGTTTTTTTTTTCTTTTAGCCTATTTAAATTTTCATATCTTAATGTTTGAAATCGAAAATCAGTTTTCATATTTTTCCCAAAATCTCAGAAGTCTCATCGCGCAAGCAGCGATGGTTATCATACTCTTAAGGTAGGATTTATTTTTTAATCGTTTAAACGGGTCTCTACTTTTGAACCTCGGGATGTCGCATGTCAGAAGTTATAGATCACATAGTTTACAAGTCTCGAGGGGTGAAACGACGAACTAATTTAAAAAAAAAAAGTTTACCCAGATCATTACCGAGAGTAAAAATACTCCAAACCGCAGTTAAACATCATCAGGATTTCGTGTCTCAGCGTTTGCTAACTCCAAAAGTCTTACCGTCGTAACCCCAATAGCCAAAACCGCGAGATTCTTGTTTTAATAACCTGGGTTAATGTTAAAGGTAAAAGGTTTAGCCGCGGTTAAGCTCCTTCGAGAATTCACAACTCGACGTATTTTCCCTCAAAAGGTATACCTTCAAAGTGCCGAGTCACGATAAAAATAGAAATGTAATTAATTAAACACTTAATCTGGTTTTATCCTCAAATTCAATTAAATCATTTCATCGCGATCTCGCGATTTCGCAACTCGGCATACGAGCCTCCTAGAAGCTATACCTTCGAAGCTCCGAGTCATGAAATCGCGATATAAATAACGTAATTAATTAAATGCCTAATCATGGTTACGTTTTTTATTAACCAAAGCTAATTATCGCAATCTCGGGTCTTAGAGGTTCAAAGGGTTAAAGTGAAAGCTCCCGATGAGGTGAATGCCAAGAGATTAATTAACAAAAAAACAAAAAAATCCTGATTAATTAAGCTAAGCCAGCATTTTCATTGTTTTAATACGAAAATTAATATACACAGTCTCTGAGGTGATTTTAAACTTTCTTTGCGCCAACTTGCATTACGAACTGTCAAAATTTATGACATTAATTAGAAAGGAGGCGAATTGACAAGTAAGGGTTTGGTTTTTATTGCTAAATTTATATTTAAGAACGATTTGACCGTTCTGTCCCTAAGGATGACCTAGTTTTAAATAGTCGAAGACATGGATTTTTTTATTTTTTGTCTCGAATTTCATTGCTATTCTACGCAGAGCCAACTTTTCGCGAGCGAACTAATTTCTGTATGTATACATATTTTTATCGCAGGAGAGCTAAAGTAGAATCCCCCGCCATGGCCCCGTGAAAAGCATCTAAAGCCAATGTTGAGGTTTCATGACAAGGTTCAGACAACGTTTCAAATACTTCACCTCAATGTGTCGACTCTGTCAGGACCCGGTCATATATTTCTGAGGTTCTACAGTCTGAATTGGTAGATGTTTCTGATGATTCTAGTGAAAATGAAAAAGACGACCTGAACACCAAGTATAAGATCATCGTCCTGGCTCAAATGCATAAAGTAGTGGCTAGGCCATGTCTTCTCCCTTACTACGATATGATCCGTTGGGCATTAGACCATGTAGATATACCAACCAGAACCATCGTCAACGAGCAGAGGGTCACCATTGGGACTTTCAGACTCGAACAATTGTAGGCTATGTACAAGTTTCCAACCATGTCAGACTTTGTTTACAATGTCGAATTCCTAGAGAAATTTAAACAGAAGGAATGTGTGCAATATGACAAGACTATGCCTGGTTTAATCAAAGATTGGGTTTCACACCCTGCGAAGTTTAGGGTGGACAGTAATGGTATATATTCAATAACTTCTCTGGAACCACAGTTAAAATATATTGCTATGATGACCTGCAGATTATATGGGAGAGAGGACACCACACATTTTTTCCTTCAGTGGGTGCCTCTAATTCACACAGTTGCCGAAGGCTGTTTCTTCAACTGGGCTAAACCACTGTCTGATAGTTTGACTTGTCGAGTAACAGAGTATCGAGCGCAGAGGGAGAGCGGAAAGATTGCTTCATTCTTTATGTCTGCGTATATCATGGACATCGTCTATTTTCTAACGCCTTTTCCCTTGATGAGTTGGAGCTGGACTCCATCGAAGGCTGAGCCCATCCATGTCTACCATTCAAAGTTGTGGGAAGACAAAGCCTCAGATTTTGTGTATGAAATCTTTAACTGGGTAATGGTACCACTGCATGTCACTATCTTTGGCCACCCGCCACCCAGGATCTCAAACAGTATCGTGGTAAATCTGAGCAGTATATCCGACTGGTACGTGGAAGAAGAATTTTCATATCTCAGGGTTTTCGGTGCTTCTGTTCCTCCAAATGCCTTGCCTTTATTCATACCTGATAGGCTGGCCTGTCATGAGATTGCTAGACAAACCATAATCACTGGCGTAAGAAAGGAGCTTAAGGGATATTCTAAGAAGGTATGGCCACCTTTTTCTATTTATCTGCATTCATATTCTTTGTTATATTTTAGGCATGCTAAAGCTGAGGCAGCAGCCTTGGAGGACCTGAAATCGGTTCATGTCGAATTTAAAAAGCATGATCCATAGAGGGTCGTAAGTAATCACTTAGCCAGTTGCAGGCTAAAAAGGTTTGAACTGAAAATTTTCCCTCAGATGACATTTTTCGAGGCGCGAGATCTTATACCGAGGTGTTGGCTCGGATACAAGCCCTGACACCTGAAGAGAGGGTCGATGCTTTAAAATTTCAAGAACATCGACGGAGTTGTCTTCCCCCAGTATTGCAAGGTGAAAATCCAATAACAGTAGAGGGGCAACAAAAAGAAGCCAAAGGCTCAAAAGATTCAGCACCCAGAAAAGAAGGACACCGGGACGGGGAGGAGCAAACTAGGAGTCTGAAACTGGAAATAAAAACTCTCTATCCACCGAAAAAGAAGACTCCAGTTACCACTCCAGGCTAGTCAGCTAAGCAAATCGGAGATCCCATCACCTCCATTACTCCCTTACAGTCAACTCAAGGAAACATAGACGCAGGGTGGATTTTCAATGAAGAATTGAGACCTATAAGGATGGAAGAGCTCCCTCCAAATGAGTTCTTTTTTGATAAAAAGAGAAAAGTTGTGGTAAAAAGAGAATTCTATCAAGAAGAGGGATCAACAGCCAAGAAGTTCAAGGTGTTGACCGATGGCAAAGACAGGAAGAAAGAAGAGTTTGTGACAGAAATAGCCGGGACATTAGGGGCGTATGCTACAACAAACCAATTTTCAGTCGGGGTTTTGAAAAATCAGCTAAAGCGAAAAAATCGCCTCATCAAAACCTTAGAAGCTAAACTAGCCACAACAGAGGAGGCTTCCAAGGACTAGGCAAGCGCAGGAATAGAACAAGCAAGAATGGCCGACAAAAAGGAAATTGAGTTGCTCAAAGCTAAGCTCGAACAAGCAGAGCTGGTAGCTCAAACCAGTCAGATACAGGTGGGCCAGCAAAAAGACTTGATTGAGCAGCTACAGGTTAGATTAGAGTTCCCTGAAAGCCAAATCATAAATATCGGGATATTCCAATCCCAGGCTATGGAGATTCGGAGCAGAGTTTCTGCAGGCCAGCGAAGTTTACTTGCCAAGGTAGAGACGATTCGGGACAATTGTCTGTTTATTGATCAAGTATTAGAAAAATTATCTGTCAGAGAGAGAGAAGATGGAGCAGCTCGGGTCGCATTTCAAGAGGCAGTAATAGCTACGGAAAACAGGGAATCGGGAAAAAGTTCTAAGTTTTCCATTTTGGAACAGACTCGAGGTAATATTTTGTTGAAAGAATGGGAACACAGCATATCAGAAGGCAAATTGCAAGCCAAGAAGGTAAGGAAATCCTGTGAAGAGGCTTTCAGTTCCATAGATGGAAATTTCTTAGGCATTGATAGCAATAGTAATGCTGAGACGCTGAGCCAAATGGATATGATGAAACTCTCGCTTGATATAAATGGAAAGGAAGAAAGAGATTCGGTCGAAATCTCACAAGTAACTATGGTAGACATAGTTCAAATAGACAAATGTATGATTAAACCATGTGCAATTGTGCGCTATTGACACCCTAGACCGACAGATGGAAGAAAGGTTGCCGCAATTAGTCAAATATTGTTACATTTTTTAGGCCAATTGTCAAGCGGAACCTTCAAGGTTGATATCTCAGCTAGTGGAAAAATGTGTCACTTGTACCGAGCATGCGAGAGGGTAGGCTTCTGGTACCAAATAAAGACATAGGATAAAGAAATGAAATGATTGATCTCCTTCTCGTTGTAATTGAAAATCTTGGAACGATTGAGATTCCAACATATGTAAATCTGTATAAATATACAATAGAAGGAAAGAACAATGGCTGGACCTTTTTGGGTCGATTGTAATAGAGATTTTTCTCCCTCGAGAGTTAATATAAAGCAAATCCAAGGATTCTCGATTCCATCACGACTATGTTATGAGTTTGTTTCCTTGTATTTCATATCTAATTTCATTTCATATATGTATCTGATGAATGCTTCGCTATAATTTAGTACAACCTCTACTATAGTGAATAAATTTTAGTTTTCTATATTGTTTACCGTTTTTTCTCTGTACTGACTATCAGCAGGTATAAGACCAGTGAACATTTTAGATTTCTATATATATTTTATGCTTCATCGGGTTGTTTCTTTATCTTTTTCTTCTTCTGTTTATAAGTGAGATTCTCCCTTGATAGGAGACTTACATGATAAACAGCTTAATGTTTTCTTACACCTCACACACATTTATTAAAATATAACTCAGTTACAGGAAAGGGCCTTTGGTTTGCACCCTATTTTCACTACCGAAGCTATAAACTCTCCTTTATACGACCAAAATCGAGACAGCATCTAAAATTTCTTTGAGATTTTCTTATCATTTTGTTCCTCTATGACTGTCCCTGTGACAAGACAACCTAATATCCAACCTAGACTATCAGATCAAACACATATTGCCTTGAATCTTTTTTATACTATTCTTAAAATAGCCACTACCCGGGTTGAACTAGAACGTTCGTGGGCAGCGATTGAAAGGGACATAAACATCCAAGAACAGTTGGAAGCTAGACAACAACCTAGAAATCAACCCTAGCTTCCCTTGCCGAAGGTTGACATTTCTTCCTTCTCTACACCTTACTCACTTTCATATGCCTAGACACTGTACTTCTAAGCCTTAAGTACAGACTCTGGAACAACATCTTTCTAGCGCCGTTGTCGGGGACCGAAGTTATGAAATCTTTTTTTCTGGGAAAACAACATTTTTCGTTGAAAGTGCCACCCTTTGATAGTGAACAAAGAGTGCACACCTTTTAAAGGCTTTCCAATATTTCACTTGGCCACTCCATGATTAATAAGTTGGCATTCAGACGAAGGTATACCAGGCAAAACCTGGATGGTAAACAGACCACACCCGTTACCGATCCTGAGAAGATTTTAAAGGCGAGAGGCTCTCTTAAGCCGACCCTTGCAGTATATCAGCTTAAATACCCACAATTGAAGACCACGGAGTTCTTCTGAACCTTCTACTTCACGCAGCCCTCTTTTCGACACAAAAGATCTAACATCACATTGCTCCGAAGTTAGAAGTGAAACCCGTCTGATAACCTCTGCAGTACACAAAGGAAAAAGTCCTGTAGAAAAGTCATCTAATGTCGATATATCGTCGACCCTTTAGTTGAATTTCGTGACCCCACACAGTCCTGAAGAATATTTCACACATCCAGTTTCCACACCCATTGGTTCACCTGACTACATCTCTTCCAAGTCTGAAGAGCCAAGCCCTCGCATCCCTTACCATTCATCCTCAGATTTTTCGCCCCGCGAAGAAAGTAAAGATTCACTTTTAATCTTCCAAAACCCCCTTTACAACTTTCCACTAATAACGATGGCAAACACCGAAGGGGGAGGTGGAGGGGTTGTCGGAGGAGGAGGTGGAGGTGCTCCTAGAGGAGGAGTTGGAGGCCAAGGGCCATCCCCCCCTCCCAGAGTGTTTTCTAAAGTGGTAGCAAGATACGCTCCTTTGGTATTGCCCGTTCCTTTACACGACCTTCCCGAAAATTATATAAAAAATTTGCCAAAATTCACTGGGGAAGGAGATCTGACCGCAACCAAACACATAAATTTCTTTGATCAATTTGTAGACATCCTAGGTCTCGAACATGAAGATGTGTATTCAAGGCTCCTCGTCCAAACCTTCCAAGGTCAGATTCGAACTTGGTTTCAGAGTCTACCTGCAGGATCTATCTTGTCCTATGATGCCTTGGAAGATGCTTTCCTTAGACAATGGGGCGAAAGAAAGGACCACCTATACTATTTAACTGAGTTTGGGTCTTTAAGAAAAAAGAATTCAGAAACAGTTATGGAGTTTATTCAAAGATTCAACAAGCTGCATAACAAAATCCCAGCCGAGGTTAAACCGTCCCAACCCGTCGCCAAAGTAACTTTCGCGGGGGCTTTCGAACCAGATTTTGCACTTCTTTTATGAGAAAGAAGGGGAGCTACTCTAAACTGAATGCAAGATGATGTTGTAGAAATTGAGTCAAATATGATGGCTTATGGTAAGTTAAAAGCTAAAGTAGAAGTGGGAAACCGAGAAACTAGACGCTTTAGAGAACAAGCAGGGCCACCAGGGTCTAATAGATACTCAGATGACAAAGTAGATGATATGGATAGGGTAATTAAGGAACTGTATAATAAGATATCCAGAATGGAGCTAGAACAGGCCAAAGCTGATTCTTTTGCCAAAAAGGATTTTAGGAAGAATCCCAATCCCCCAAATCAGCAAAGACAGATAAAAAACGAAGATCAGAAAATACAAACTCCCCTAAAAAACGAAAATTTTATAGGAGCGAATGATCTCCAAGATTTCGGAGATTCAGATGATGATGTCATGAACTTGGGTGATGACTACACACAACCTTACCTGACTAGAGAGGATTATGAAAAATCTCTAAACACTCAACAATCGTCTATTGAGGGTGAAGAAAGAGATTATAATGACCTTTGTAGTTATCAAGAAGAAACCGGTATGATAATGGTCGAAGTCCAACCTAGGTATAACTTGAGATCTAAGGGTAAGCCTATTTCAATTACTCAACCTAAGAAAATTCTCCAAAGAGGTCAAACTTATGAGCCTACCCCAAAAGAAACTCTATTACCTAATAGCAAAGCGAAAGCAGTAAACGTGCAAGAACCCAAAGTAGAAAAGGTTGAGACTAAAACACAGGAAACTGAAGCAGCTAGTACAAATACACCTTTAACCAAGATCATGAGTAATAAGGCAGTCCAGACAAATAAGTTGGAAAAAAAGGATTTGGAAGTCCCAACTAGAGAAACAGACAAGGTGAGCGGTGTTTTCAGTTTCAAAAACGAGATAAATAAAATTAAGATACCAATTCCTCTGGTAGAGTTAGCGAAAAACCTAGTTTATCGAAAGCAGATTACCAAAGTGATAGGCGTTTCAGAGCTAGAAAGCTAATCTGATGTTTTAAACCTGGAAGATGATAAGCCCAACATCACTTTTGGTCCACATTTTGAAGGAGCCAAAGACATTGTTGCTCCCTTTTATATCACCTTAAACGTGTACGATCAACTGCTACATAATTGCATGCTAGACTCTGGAGCCTCACATAACGTGATGCCTAAAATTATTATGGACAAATTGGGTATACAGATCACCAGACCTTACGAAGATCTTTACTCATTTGATTCGAGAAAAATTAGGTGTATGGGAATGATAAAGGATTTAGTAGTCACTCTGGCACAGGTCCCGGTTAAGAGCATCTTGATGGATAAGGTCATTGTTGATATTCCCCCCAAGTACAACTTACTGTTGTCTAGGTCATGGGAAGCCAAGCTGAGCGGTTCTCTTCAAATGGATATGACGTATGCCATGATTCCTGTGTTTGGTGGGAAATTTACTCGGTTGTACAGGGAGACGAGGTTAGCATATACAGTAAGCGACCCTCAAAATCCGAACAATTTCCCTATTTACATTACAGATCAAGATTTAGGAAATTGTATCTTATCTTTTGACAATGGTTTAGATGGTTGCACAGAGGAAAACGATATAGAGAATGAAGAGTCGCGTTACATGACTGAAGATATGTGTAACACCGGTATTTGGAAAATGTTTTTTTACGGTGCCTCGTCTTGCGAAAGGGCAGGTGCAGGAGTGCTTTTTGTGGCACCTGAAGAAAGGTTCATTGTCCCTTTTTCTTACAGACTACAATGGGATATAGATTATACTAACAATGTATGTGAATACGAAGCCTTGGTCTTAGGATTAGAGGCTGACAGGAGGCTAAAAATAAAAAACCTGAAGGTATACGGAGATGCGGAGTTGATAGTCAAACAAATAAATTGGCAATACCAAGCTAAGCATCCCAGATTAAAATCATACAGAAATTGTGCCTGGGATCTTATGAAAAACTTTTTCTCATCTATAAATGTCCACTTCATCCCACGCACAGAAAACTTACAAGCTGATGCATTAGCTAAAGCATCTTCAACTTTTACTCCTCTTACAAGTATCACATAGAGATAAGACACAAGCCATGTATACCGGATAATATCTAGCACTGGCAAGTTTTTGAGGACGATGAACAAATTAAGAAGTTTCTTGAAGCAGTAGGTGAATTTTTTGAAACTAATGCGGATCAAGAAAATCAGAATGACCAGATATGGATCATGCAAGAAGGAGAGGACCCTCAAGCTTTCCAAGACAAAATCGCAAATCATCGCATGCTGGTCCTAAAAAATAACCAGATTCTGAAAGGACTGATCTCTCTGGAAAGACTGTTTGATCAAAACGACATACCTGTAAAATCCACCTTACAACCCCAACCAAAAGAGGTTGAGGACTATGAAATAGGAGCCAAAGAAGAGTCCAGGCTGGTTAAAATATCTAAACTCCTCCCCCCTGAAATAAAAGGCAAGTATAAGGACCTACTTAGACAATTTAAAGACGTTTTCACCTGGTCTCACGACGATTTAAGAACCTACGACACTACCGTGATCGATCACAAGATACCTCTAAAGCTTGGGGTCAAACCCTTTAGACAAAATCTTAGGCAAATCAACCCCATTTTATTGCCTGTGGTCGAGAGAGAAGTGAAGAAGCTTTTAGAGGCGAAAATTATAGTACCTCTGAGATATTCCGACTGGGTGGCAAACCTGGTCCTGATAAAAAAAAAGAGTGGGGAAATTAGATTGTGCGTGGATTTCAGAAATTTAAATAAGTCCTCTCTTAAAGACAACTATCCGCTGCCTAAAATGGATCACATACTAGAAAGGGTAGTTGGGGCGAATAGAATGTCTATGATTGACAGTTTCTCTGGATATAATCAAATTGCCATGAATAGACAAGATAAAGAAAAAAACAGCTTTTACTACCCCTTGGGGTACGTTCATGTATGATAAAATGCCTTTCGGTTTGATGAATGCATGAGCCACGTTCCAATGCGCTATGGACATCGCTTTCATCGGAGAGAGGGATAAGTTCGTAGTCATCTATCTCAATGATTTAATAGTTTTCTCCAAATCCGACGAAGAACATTTGGTACATCTTAAACAAACATTCGAAAAATGTTGCAGGTTTGGTCTGTCCTTAAATCCCAAGAAAACACACTTTTCCATGTAAGAAGGTAAACTTTTGGGTCATATTGTATCTAAGGATGGAATTAAGATTGATCCTAATAGGGTTGAAGCGATAGACACTATAAACATTCCTAGAAATGTAAAAGAAATTCAATCTTTCTTAGGAAAAATAATTTTTTTATGAAGAAATATCCCAAATTTCGCTGAAATTGTAAAATTGATCACAGATATGCTGAAAAAGAGCAACGAAGTAAAGTGGAAAACAGAGGCCAAACCACCGTTCACACACATTAATAAAGTCATAGTCAAGGCACCAGTATTGGAAAGCCTCAATTATCTAAAAGATTTTCTTATTTTCTCATTTGCCTACGAACACACGATTGTTGCGGTGCTCCTCCAAAAAAACGAAGAGGGTTTTGAACAGTCGATCGCCTTTTTCATTAAGAGCCTCAGAGATGAAAAACTTAAATATGATATAATAGAAAAACAAGCATATGCCATGGTAAAATCACTGAAGACATTTAGAACATATGTATTACACTCCAAGATAATCGTATACGTACCTACAAGTTCTGTGAAAGATATTTTGGTACAACTAGACAATGATGGGAAAAGAGGGCGATGGCTTGCCAAGATTCAAGAATTTGACCTGGCAATCAAACCTACTAAACTGATAAAGGGACAAGGCCTGGCCAAACTTATGGCTGAATCAAATCTCAGAGCTCTGGATATAAACTGCCTGCAGGAAGGTGAGGAAGACATGAACATAAACGAGCTTGATGAACGAACAAGTGCAATTAAGATCGAGGATAAGTTTGTATCATCAAAATGGTACAGAAACATAGTATCCTACATGCTGACTCTAAAATGCCCGAGTGAACTATCGCCATCAAAAGCCAGGACTTTAAAGCTTCATGCGGTTAAGTATTGTATTGCCGAAAATCAACTATATTGGAAAGACCCACTCGGTTTCTTGTTAATCTGCTTAGACGAATTGGAAGCAGAAAGGGTTATAAGTGAATTTCACGAAGGAGTGTGTGGAGGACATCACGCTTGGAGGGCCACAACTTACAAAATTCTGAGAGCTGGGTATTACTGGCCAAAACTTTTCTCTGA
>JZKD02S2194031.1:379985-392609 GCA_000966675.3 Picea glauca
TTGATCATCAACTTATTGAGAGCTCAGAAATCCAGACACATGCACCAAGTACCTTATTTATTTAATATGATAACCACCAATGATGAATAAGGGATTGTGTTGGGGCATATGACCATTGCCTCCAACAATTCATGAATGATTTTTTCAATTAATTTTTCTATTAAAAAGCGTGCCTATAAGGATGCACATTGGGTGGTTGACTTCTTGGAATGAGGGGAATACCATGGTCATGTTCCCCATGTGAAGGTGGTAAACCTCGTGGAAATTGAAATATGCATTGATTCTTAGAGAGAACCAATTGCAAATATAGGTGAATTTTTTGTGGTGTGGTGTCGACTCCCCATATGGCATTGAATTGTGCAATAAGACCCGAGTGGAATTTCTTCAACAAATTCTCCATACAATGAGACATTATAATCTCAGGGTAACTAGAGGTAATCCCCTTAATGGTATGTGTCTTCCCTTCTTGTGTAAAGGACATTACAATTCCTTGAAATCCATGGTTGCTAGTCCCAAAGTGCACAACCATTCTACCCCAAAAACTATATCACAGCCACCCATTTCAATGGAACATGTGAGTTTTGAGATGATACTCTCCCATTTGTAGTTTCACATTTTTGCATTTGTCCCCACATTCCATCGTGCCACCATTAGCAATCATAATTTGCAAATCAAATATGGGTTGTACATAACAATGGGTGTCTTGTGCCACTCTCCTATGAATAAAATGGTGTGTGCTACCACTTTCAATCAACACAATCACTTTGACGTGCTTGATGTAGCCTGTTAGCAACATTACTTGTCTTCGGCATAGGGATATTCAGGTATGCAGGTTGCACGAGAAGTGCCCAAGCGCAACACACAGAAGAAGTCCTTTTCAGGTTTAAAATCAAGCGAGCAGGCATGTCGTTCATCAACGGAAAGGATTCAGCGACAGAGTAGAGTAGTGGTTAATGGGTAATTGCAGTTAACCGAGTCATGCCAAGTATAACGCAAAATTTTTTTTAAGGAAGTCAATGGTCGAAATTCTCTGGGAGGCATTCACAAAGTTATGAGGGCCATTGATTGCGAGCAGCTCAAGCGCAGTGTTATTTCTCAAACTCAGGGTTCGTGAGTTCAAAAGGCGGGCCATATCCTTTGGTTGCATGAGATTGCGAGTTACGAAAAGTGACCGGAGGGGGTCAACCTTCGCTGACCATCGTGTCTCGGGACTTCGCGAGGGGAGAATGCCAAAGTTCAATACTCCAACTCATGAAGTCGTGAGCTGCGAGAGGCGTTAGTACTTGGGCCCTAGCCGACGGTTACATATAGAGAGCGCTAACCAGAAAAGGAGCCCGACCCATATCGCCATCTCAGGGAGCGGGAGTTTAAAAAAGGGAGTCAAGGGTCTTTGACCCACGAACTCGTGAATCGCGAAATGAAAAAGAACTTTTAATGACGGGCCCACAGTGTCGCTGAAAGTGTTTCGGGCCGTCCAATCAAAAGAGGGGTATGTGACGTGGGATTAGGTTCTATCACCCCTTCGCACATCGCAACTTCAAAGAGCAAAGATCAGCCTCCTCCCAGCCTCGAGGCACGAAGCGCTGAAAACGCCCAGGAGTTGGGCCCACAGTCTTGACGCCTGGTCACTTGGGGAAAGGAAAAGAGTTACGCAAAGGGGCCGAAGCATCGGGTTTTTTCGCAGAAGGGAGTACCACGTCCTCCAAGACCAGTTCAGCCCGACCTCGATCTTGGTCCTCGCTAAAGAATTAAATGAAGGAGAATGGAGGTAGTTGAAACCTCGGCTCACTTACTGAATGCAAGACATGGAGGTTTCGACAGAAAGTCTACCCGAGATGCTCCCATACACTGATTTTCTCCAAAAATTCATACTGAGTTCTCATCTGACCAGAGGAAGTCTGCACGCGCCATCTTGGCCTTTAATGTTTCAGCTACCTCCCCTGCAGAAGCCATGCGAAGTTAAGGAGATGTCTGACGAAGGATTTTCGTCCGAAGTTTGATTGAAGAGATGCTACGCCTTGGAGGGAGCGCGCGCCTCTATTGAGCAAATCTGTCTGAGTATATGTACTCAATTTTTGGCATTTTTGAAAGCATCGATGGTAGAGCGAAGCTCCCAACTGTAAAGTTTTAATAGACATTCTAGCTTTCTGGTTATGCATGTATATGTGAGATTTCTTATTTTATAACAGACAATCTTTCTTACTCCATCTAAATTTTCATCCCATACTGAGAGAGTTCGTGAACGACTGATTCGTGCGAATTATTGCAATTATGTTATGATAAAGGATTTATTGTTGCATTGTTGTATTCTCTGGTTTTTTGCGTTTGAATGTAAGAAGATCTTGCGTTTAGATGCCTTCTCCTATAGTCTGTTAGAAACCTGATGTTTATGACAGACCTTTGCATCTCTCTGATACAAGTCTTCCCCCTTACTCACCCTTACTACAACTCACTGTCTGAAGTTTGATTAAGACCTCACCCGCTCATGCATACCTGACCTAGTTTCGGAGTTAGAACAATGTTGTTTTGAGTTAGCTTCCATTTGATCACCTCTTTTATAAACAAATCATGACATAAAATGATGAGCATTGAGCTCTGCTCCTGCTGCAATCCAGGGGTGACTTCCAACGCTAACATTTCTGGCGCCATTGCCAGGGACAAAGTTGAAAATTTTCCCTGGAATTGAACGACATTGAGCCTCTGATTCTGAAGGTGCATCAGGTATCAGAGCCTTTAAAGATTTCTACTGTGCACCTGGCGACTCCATTGTGACGAATCCACTGTGGCAAACCTGCCATGTTAATTGTGGCTTTCAGAGGTAGACACATGCGGTCTCATCCATAGCTGCCTCTAGCTACACCTGAAATTGATCCAGAAGTGGTTCTCAGAAAAGGAAAGGCCCCTGAAGAAGAAGCTTCCACCGCTGAAACAGGTAATTCACCATCTCTTTATGTAAGAACTCCATTTTCTCCTCCTCAGTTTCTTAATAGACCTCCTTCAGAGGTTTCCCGTTTCCTGAATTTCGGGAGTGTTCCTGCTGAGTTTTCCCCTCCTGGTCTGGGATTGGAGGGAGAAATCCTTGTCACTCCCCTCTCCTCCAAGGTTGTACCTTGGCGTAGACCCAGGACTACAGAAGATTTTCACACTCCTGCACAAAGAGGAGCACCTACTGACTTGAGCCCATTAGCCTTCTCCTTAAATCCCCTTTTATTTCCCATTCCACTTCGGGACTCATTCTCAGTAGCCTCGTCGAGAACTCCTTCTCCTCCAGGCTCTCCTCCACCTAATATTCCTATGGCTGGTTCTAATCCCCCTCTAAATAGAATGGAATCCATAGTCACTACTAGATACGCCCCCTTAATCCTACCCCATCCTATGAATCCTCTCCCTACTGGAGATTACTTGAAGTATATGCCCAAGTTCACTAGAGAAGGGGATGTAACTGCTGAAGAGCATCTGGCTTCTTTCTACAGTTATGAAGACAACCTAAACATTGAAAATGAAGATGTCTGGATGAAAGTCTTCGTCCAGAGCCTATATGGCGAGGTGAGGAAATGGTTTAGAGGATTGGCCTCTGGATCTATCACTGGGATCGAAGCCCTGGATAGTGCTTTCCTGAGGTAGTGGGGCGATAGGAAGGATTTCATGTATTACATGACAAAGTTTGGGTCTTTGAAGAAGATGGATGGAGATTCTGTCTCCGACTTCTCCAAAAGATTCAATAAGATGTATAACAAAATCCCTGCCAAAATAAAGCCATCAGAAGCCTCAGCCAATATTTCTTATGCTAGTGCGTTTGGCCCCGATTTTTGTTTGTTACTGAGAGAAAGAAGGGCCACCTCCTTAGCTCAAGTGCAAGATGCAGCCATAGAAGTGGAATCCAATGTATTAGCCGCTGATAGATTGAGAAACAAGGTTGACACAGACAGAAGAAAGGGAAGGTCAGAAGCCTCAACTTCTAGCCCATCGGTGCCCCACCCTCAAGTGGATGAGCTAACCAGGATGGTGAAGTCTCTGTCTGCAGAGATGGAGAGAATGAAGGTGGAAGGGAGGCAAGCATACAAGGGCCCTCAGAACGCTGAAAACAAAGGAGGTTTCAGGAGGCCAGACAATACTACTTCCCCGACTGTGCAAAGGGAGAGGGGAAGAGACAGATAAGACCAAAAGATTCAGCCCCCTTTCCAAAACAATTTTGTGGCCGAAGGGGAAGAAGGGGAAACAGATGAGCTTGATCCTAAAATCCATTGCTTCGGAGACACTCCTCCTTTTCCTCATCTCACTCAATTAGCATACGAGGAGTCTCTCATGGACAGTCAGCTAAATGAACTGAGCAAGGATGGCAAGGCTAGTGGCAGCCAAGGCAGGTATGATCTGAGGTCTAAGAGGAAGACAGTAGCACCCGATGTTCCTGAGCAGTCCACTAGAGCAGAGAAACCTGCTAATGGAATAGCGGACAATCACAAAGGTAAGAATACCCGATCCCTCTCTCCCATAGTTCAGAGTCATGTTCCCGAAATAAGAGAAATTTAGAAGCTTACACCTTCTTTTAATTTCGAGCATGAAATTCAGAGAATCAGAATCCCTGTGCCCCTAACCGAGTTGATTAAACATGAAGGGTTCAAGAAACATTTCTCTGAGCTTTTACAGTATGAGATCTCATGCCTTCCCACAGACTCCATTAATTTGCAAGATGAAAAGCCTGCAGTTATTCTAGGTCCTATGGTAGAAGATAGGAATGACTCATCCCCTCCCTTCTACACTTCCTTGAACATAAATGACAAGGTCTTACACAACAGCTTGATGGATTCAGGAGCTTCTCACAACCTCATGCCCAAAACTTTCATGGAAGAATTAGGGCTAGAAGTCACCCGAGCCTATCATGACCTCTATTCCTTTGACTCCAGGAAAGTTCAATGTCTCGAGGTTATCAAAGACCTGGTCGTGACCTTGTTTCAGTTGCCCATGAAAAGTGTGGTCATGGATATTGTAGTGGTTGATGTCCCCCCCAAGTTTGGTATGTTGTTATCAAGATCTTGGATAAAAAGACTGGGGGGAACTTTGCAGATGGACCTCACATATGCTACTATCCCAGTATTTGGAGGAGAACATAGGAGGCTATATAGGGAAGCCCAATTGGCCTATATAATCAGTGATGAAGCCAATCCTATTAAACATCCCATTTTTGCCTTGGACACTGATTTAGGTTCCAATTTAATGCAACTCACTCATGCTCCTGAGCCCCCTCTTGAACTCAGAGAGCAAACAACCACTCCTCATGAGTTTCCTCCCTCCATCACCCCCGTCTGGAAAAAAAAAATTGATGGAGCCTGTTCCAGGGAAGGAGTTGGTCCTGGGGTGTTTTTAGTGTCCCCTTCTCAGGAAACCATGTCCCTGTCATATAAGATGGAATTTGAAACAACCAACAATGTGGCAGAGTATGAAGCCCTTGTTCTAGGATTGAGAGCTACAAGGGAAATGGGAATTCAAGAGGTAGCAGTGTTCGGAGATGCATAGTTGGTGGTCCAACAGATCAGAAATGCTTATTAGGCTAAGCACCCTCGACTAGGAATTATAGAAATGAAGTGTGGGACCTAATTGACAATTTCTTCTCAGCCTTCAACATCTCTTTTATTCCAAGGGAGGATAATGCTGTGGCCGATTCTTTAGTTGTTTCAGCTAGCCAGTTCAAGGTCCCTCAGCTGTCTATGGCCAAATATGATGTTGAGATCAAATATAGGCCTTATGTACCAGACAATGTCAAGCATTGGAAGGTATTCAAAGATGATCTGGAAATCAATAAATTTCTCCAATCTGTTGATGAATTTTCTGCATTGCACATTGATCAGGATCCTGATACAGAAGATAACCCTCACCCTGAGGTGTTTTTAAATAAAATTGCTAACCACCAGATCATTCAGCTACCTAGCAATCACATTCCGAGGGGACTAATTCCTTTAGAAAGATTGTTCGATGGGAATGATGTGGTGGTAAAGGATAGGTTTGCAGGTGAAGACACTGACACAGCCGAGTGCAATATTGGCACACCGGAGGAGCCTAAGTTTGTCAAGTTGTCAAGGAGTTTGACCAGAGAACAGAGGGTCGAATATACTGAGTTGCTGAGAGAATTTGCAGATGTGTTTGCATGGACCTACAAAGACCTCAAGATGTATGAAACATCTGTCATTGAACACAAGATCCCACTGAAGGAAGAGGCTAAGCCTTTCAGGAAGAAGCTAAGACAGATAAATCCCATGTTGTTGTCTGTCATGGAGAAAGAAGTAAAGAAGTTGTTAGAGGCCCAGATCATCGTCCCCCTGAGATATTCCGAATGGGTGGCCAATTTGGTTCTAGTAAGGAAGAAAAGTGGAGAAATCAGGCTTTATGTCGGCTTCAGGAACCTAAACAGGAGCTCAAAGAAAGACAATTATCCCCTGCCCAACATGGAACACATATTGCAGAGGGTAACCGGTGCATCTAGGATTTCCATGATCGATGGTTTTTCTAGTTATAATCAGATATCGGTCATGCCCGAGAACAGAGAAAAAGCGGCCTTCACCACTCCTTGGGGCACATTCATATATGCTAAAATGCCTTTTGGACTGATGAATGCAAGAGCGACATTTCAGCGAGCCATGGACATAGCCTTCATCGGGGAGAAAGATAGGTTTGTGGTGATCTATCTGGATGACATAACAGTTTTCTCCAGGTCTAACAAAGAGCACTGCTGTCACCTGAGGAAAGTCTTCTCAAAGTGTCGAAGGTTCGGCCTTTCCCTAAACCCCAAGAAATCTTTGTTTCCTATGGAGGAGGGGAATCTATTAGGCCATATAGTATCAGCAGAAGGAGTGAGGATTGATCCTAGTAGAGTGGAGTCAATTTGGACCCTGTCGCTTCCTAGGTCAAAGAAGGAAGTCCAGACCTTTTTGGGGAAGATTAACTTTCTGAGGAGATTCGTCTCGAATTTTGCTGAATTGGTGAAACACATCACAACTATGCTCAAGAAGGGAAATGAAGTAAAATGGATGGCCAAACCCATGGAATCTTTTGTCCAAATAAAAAGGGCATTGATTGAGGCACCTGTGTTGATCATTCCCAACTATTCCAAAGATTTCATAATCTTCTCTTTCGCTTCTTCTGATACAGTAGCAGCGGTCTTACTGCAGAAAAATGAGGAAGGGCAAGAGATACCTATCGCCTTCTTCAGCAAGACATTAAGATATGCAGAGGTCAGATATGAAATCATGGAGAAGCAGGCATATGCCTTAGTGAAAGCTCTCAAAGCTTTCAGAGTCTATGTCTTGCACTCAAAGGTGACCGCATACGTTCCTTCAGCCTCTGTGAAGGACATCCTTGTGCAGCCCGACATTGATGGGAAGAGGACTAAATGGATAGCCAAGATCCTTGAATTTGACTTGGAAATAAGGCTTACCAGATTGATCAAGGGTCAAGTCTTAGCCAAGCTATTGGCTGAAGCTAATCGCAAAGCTTTGGGGATGGATTTCATCAATGCATAATCAGAAAGTCAGCAGAATCAGTTGTCTGACATAGGCCCTCAAACAGAACCCTTGTTGGCTCGATGTCCTTGGTATAAGGATGTCATATATTTTCTGCATGATTTGCGGCCCCCAGATGGCCTGCAAAGAAACAAAGCAAGAGCTCTGAAGCTCAAGGCAGTCAGATACTGCCTTATCGATCAAATTTTATACTGGAAAGACCCCTTTGGAGTGCTTTTAAAATGCGTGAATCCACTAGAGGCCGACAGGATCATGGTCGAATTTCACAACAGCCTATGTGGGGGGCACCATTCCTGGAACACCACAGCCCACAAAATTCTCAGAGATGGGTACTACTGGCCCACCTTGTTCGCTGATGTCCCTAAAGGAGTTAGAGCCTGTATCTCATGCCAAAGATTTTCGGGAAGGCAACAGCTCAAGTCCCTGCCTTTAAAGCCTATAGTTGTTTCGAGACCTTTCCAGCAATGGGGCCTAGATTTTATTGGATAAATCCACCCTGTTTCCAGTGGGCAGCACAGATGAATCCTGACTGCCACAAATTTCTTTACTAAGTGGATTGAAGCTATCCCCACCAGGAGTGCGTCCCACAAGGTTATCATTGGGTTCCTGGAAGACCTCATCGTAAGCTTCGGCTGCCCAAGAAAGATTGTTACTGATAATGCAGCCTCTTTCAAGACTGAACCATTAGTCAAGTTCTGTGAACAATTTGGGATCAAACTGATTCACTCCACCCCATATTATCCCCAGGGCAATGGTTTAGCAGAATCCTCCAAAAAAATTCTGATACGGATCATCAAAATATTACTGGAGGACAACAACAGGGCTTGGAACTCGAAGCTGAAATTCGCTCTATGGGCTGATCGGGTGACCACAAAGAGATCTATAGGCATCTCCCCTTTCCAGTTAGTTTATGGAGCAGAAGTTGTCTTCCCTTCTCAGCTAGCCATTCCCGTAGCGAAATTCTTCCAGGATCATCAAGGAGAGCCTAATGACATGATCAGAAGAATTCATCAACTAGTAGAAGTCCAGCAGGTCAGAGAGTAGGTGATGGGCAGAATTCAGCACCATCAGCAGGCGATCAAGTAGGTTTTTGATAAGAAGGCCAAGAAGGAGGAGTTCCAGATAGGAGACCTGGTACTGAAATGGGATGCTCCTAAGTAGGACAAGGGAAAACACGACAAATTTGAAGCCCTGTGGATCGGCCCCTTCAAAATCTCTGAAGTCTTCTCAAATAACACGTACAGGTTGTAGGATTTGGAGGGTGAAGAAGTTTTCGACAACCCAGTAAATGGGCATTTTCTTAAGAAATGTTTTGTCTGAGCCTTCGGTGGCTCCCTTGTTTGTAAATATTGTCCTTTGGTTCTTCGTTTATTTTTATTTTTCGACTTAGTAAATGACTCCATAGCCCAACAGCAAGGCACTGGAACTGCAAAATGAGTCCATAGAGAATCACAGGGATGACTCTATCCCCCATGGAGTCTAATGTTAGCAACATTACTTGTCTTCGGCATAGGGATATTCAGGTCTGCAGATTGCATGAGAAGCACCCAAGCGCAGCACACAGAAGAAGTCCTTTTTGGATTTAAAATCAAGCGAACGGGCATTTCGTTCTTCAGCGACAGAGCAGAGCAGCGGTTAATGGGTAATTGCAGTTAACTGATTCATGCCAAGTATAGCACAAATTTTTTTTTAAGGAAGTCAACGGTCGGAATTCTCTGGGAGGCATTCGCAAAGTTACGAGGGTCGTTGATTGCGAGCAGCTCAAGCGCAATGTTATTTCTCAAACTCGAGGTTCGTGAGTTCGAAAGGTGGGCCATATCCTTTGGTTGCATGAGATTGCGAGTTACGAAAAGTGCCCAGAGGGGGTCAACCTTCGCTGACCATCACGTCTCGGGACTTCGCAAGGGGAGAATGCCAAAGTTCGATACTCCAACTCGTGAAGCCGCGAGCTGCGAGAGGCGTTAGTACTTGGGCCCTAGCCGATGGTTACATATAGAGAGCGCTGACCGGAAAAGGAGCTTGGCCTGTATCGCCATCTCGGGGAGCGGGAGTTTAGAAAAGGGAGCCGAGGGTCTTTGACCCACGAACTCGCGAATCGCGAAATGAAAAAGAACTTTTAATGATGGGCCCACAGTGTCGCCGAAAGTGTTTCGGGCCATCCGATCAAAAGAGGGGTATGTGACGTGCGATTAGGTTCTATCGCCCCTTCGCACATCGTGACTTCAAAGAGCAAAGATCAGCCTCCCCCCAGCCTCGAGGCACGAAGCGTCGAAAACGCCCAGGAGTTGGGCCCACAGTCTTGACACCTGGTCACTTGGGGAAAGGAAAAGAGTTACGCAAAGGGGCTGAAGCGTAGAGTTTTTCCCAGAAGGGAGTACCGCGTCCTCCAAGACCAGTTCATCCCGACCTCGATCTTGGTCCTCGCTAAAGAATTAAATGAAGGAGAATTGAGGTAGTTGAAACCTCGACTCACTTACTGAATGCAAGACATGGAGGTTTCGACAGGCAGTCTGCCCGAGATGGTCCCGTACACTGATTTTCTCCAAAATTCATAATGAGTTCTCATCTAACCAGAGGAAGTATGCACGTGCCATCTTGGTCTTTAATGTTTCAGCTACCTCCCCTGCAGAAGCCATGCGAAGTTAAGGAGACATATGACGAAGGATTTTCGTCCGAAGTTTGATTGAAGAGACGCTACGTCTTGGAGGGCGAGCGCGCCTCTGTTGAGCAAATCTGTCCGAGTATATGTACTCAATTTTTGGCATTTTTGAAAGCATCGATGGTAGAGCGAAGCTCCCGACTGTAAAGTTTTAATAGATATTCTAGCTTTTTGGTTATGCATCTATATGTGAGATTTATTATTTTATAACAGACAGGCTTTCTTACTCCATCTAAATTTCCATCCCATACTGAGAGAGTTCGTGAACGACTGATTTGGGCGAATTATTGCAATTATGTTATGATAAAGGATTTATTGTTGCATTATTGTAGTCTCTGGTTTTTTGCATTTGAATGTAAGAAGATCTTGAGTTTAGATGCCTTCTCCTACAGTCTGTTAGAAACCTGATGTTTATGACAGACCTTTGCATCTCTTTGATACAAGTCTTCCCCCTTACTCACCCTTACTACAACTCACTGTCTGAATTTTGATTAAGACCTCACCCGCTCATGCATACCCAACCTAGTTTCGGAGTTAGAACAATGTTGTTTTGAGTTAGCTTCCATTTGATCACCTCTTTTATAAACAAATAGTGGCATAAACTGATGGGCGTTGGGCTCTGCTCCTGCTGCAATCCAAGGGTGACTTCCGACGCTAACATAGCCAATTAATTTCAAGGTTTGTGGCATCAAGGAACTAGAGAGGGCATGGAGAGAAATATGGTGCTCCTCGGGAGGAGCCTGCAAGGGGGATTTCTCTTCCATTGGAATGTCCTCCATCCTTTTGAAATAATTTATGTTTTTTACATTTATTCCCTTTGAAATATCATTCATCACAATTATATAAAAGATGGAGGTGTTGAATTTTTGCCATCTCTTCTAGAGATAACTTGTGGATGTAGACTGACTGTGAGCTAGAGGGACTAGGAGTAGTTTTCATTAGGGGGTTAGGGCGAGTGTCAAATAAAGGTCTCTTGAGTTTTGCATTGATCATTATCTCATATTCTTTGGCTCTGTCACAATCTTCCAACCATTTTGTGGGATTTGCATCATGACATGTGCTTTAATTTCATCCTTGAGATCACCAATGAAACATTCTTTAAGAAATAAATTAGATTGGCCCTCTATGTGGATATGCAATAGCTCAAAACCAGTGATATATTCCATAATTGTACCTGTTTGGTATAATTTTATTAGGCATCCCAAATGGTGAGTGTCACTCTCAAAATGACAAGAAAGTATTTTCACAAACTAGGTTCATGCAATGTAGCCATTATAATCATTCTTATACAATTGCCACCATTGCCAGCATTCAACATCCAAATATAAGACCCCCACATGTATTTTTTGTAGGTCATCATTAATTCCATGTAGAGAGAAATATTGCTCCATTTGGGTAACCCACGGTGAAGGATCTAACCCTTAAAATTGTTCATGTCCACCTTTGGAAAATGGAGCCATGAATTGTGATCTTGGAATGTGGTCAGGTGATTATTCTAAAACATGGGTGTGTCTTGTACTTCCAGGGGTATGAATTCCTCTTTGGTTGGGTCAATGTGTGGATCACTTACATGAAGACCCACAAGTCTTGCTACTGCTGACAAGAGGCTAGTTTGTTTTGTCTCTTCTTATTGCACCTATCAAATTGTAGTTGCAAGAGTGTTCACTATTTCTTCTATTGATGTGCTCTGAGAAGAATGGTCTTGATCTAGTGTGACTTGTGGTTGGTTTTTGGAGTGGGCCATGTTGTGAGTTTGAACCATGGGACCATAAAAGACAAAATATTATTGCGGTCACAAAATATGAAAATTCCCCTTGGGTGCAAAGAAGTAGGGATTTCATTAGTAGACTGCAGAGTTTATGGTTTGCAAGGGCTATCTTTTTACCCACCGAATGAAATATCATGTGTTATTTAAAGATTCCAAAATATGTCTCTAGCCTAAAAACAATTCTACTAAAATTTGGAGGTGTGTTGGCCTAAGAAAGATCTCGGATACCACTTGTGGTGTTCCTTAACCCTTGAATGATGGAATGAAACCATGTATACATAGAATATAATTGCAAATAACCAAGAACAAGAGACAATAAGATAGAAAATGTATAAAGACCCTTGAATATTAATTATGAAAAGAAGAATGCATTGTTCACTTGCCTCTTAATGTGGGGTGACCTTCCACTGAGCAGAGCTACAAATATACAAGAAAAGACAAGACATTTTATTGACTCCTATATCTTTAAATAACTTTTACATAGAAAAAACCCTAACTACTTGTGGTCTCGTCATAAATGGGTACCAACTACCTAGTGGGCCTTATAAAGTGGACCCTTTTTAAATTCAATAACTAACTATTAATATATGTTGGCCTTATTCAAAGAGTATGGTTGCATACTATAACTAACCAACTTCTATGTCACCCAAAGTAGGGAGGTTAGGGTAGGACCCTAACAAAAT
>JZKD02S2194032.1:11726-24876 GCA_000966675.3 Picea glauca
TAGAAAGGAGACCAAGTACAAGAGCATACTAAGTCACATGTGTGACCCTCCTCATGTGCCATGTGCCTCCCAATAACAACCTCAAATAAAATAATATATATGCCAAGTCAAAGAGGTGAGGGCCCTCTCCAATGAGGGTCAAAAGATGCCAAGTGTAGCTGAAATATCCATGCAATAAAGATGAGAGAGCACCTAGGAGAGGTGTGCCCTAGAAAATTGTGCCATGTAACTACTAACCACCCAACAAATCATAAAATATTCTCCATGTGAAGTGTGCCTTAGGAGAATGTGCCAAAGTGATTAGAACCCATCAATAAAATGCTCCTCCATATGTTGTGTGTCCAACCTAAGAGAGTACGCCCTATAGAAGTGTGCCAACATCTCTAAGAAATCAATCAAATATTACATGCCTTGAAAATTGTGCCCAAGAAGGGGGGTGCACCACTAGAAAGCTCCAACTCGGTCCAAATAACCACTTCAAGTGTGAAAAGGAAGCATATAAAATAGGGTGCCCGAGTTATTAACCTTTATTTGAATAAATTAGATTAATTTAACCATTGAATAGTTAGATCAACCTCGACATGTGTGCGCAAAGATTAATGCTCGAATATAACGATAGTCCTCTTCCCAATTAATCACCAACAAAGTGTGCCAATGATAGTCCTCGCCATTAACATGTGTGCCAATGAGGGGTGCACTTTAATAAAGTTTTGTACCATGCAAAATATGTTCTCCCCAACAAAACCCCTCCATGATAACAACAAAATGTAAAGTCGAACGTAAAGTGCACCACCATCAATGGATTATTTCATCAAATCACCATCTAACCTTAGGAAAAGGTTAGATCATCATCAAATCATAATGTAATACCCCTCTCTAACTCAAACTTAGGAAATAACATATCAATGAGGGTACTAATGAAACACATTCCCCTCTAGGTGATGTTTGGCAAATGTGACATTATAAAGTTAAATCACCTAGGAAAATCCCACAAAGGCAACATGAATCATCCCCCACCATAACAACATCACAAGAGAAAGAGACATAACAAAATGGCTAACCCATCTAGCCATCAAGTGTGTTCCCTAACACCCATCCAACATATGAAGACCATGTAGAACACCCCTCCTAGTGCCACCACATAATACCACATCATCATGCGAAAGTCACTAGGAAACTTCAACAATCATGAAACATATATCTCTAGACCACCATCATCTAACCCTATGGGGTGCTAGAAACATCGTCCACATCCAAGATACGCATATATACCAAATCACCATAATGAGATAGTATGCTCCACATCCATCAAAAGTGCAACCAAGGGGTGTTCAACTAGGCAAGCACATGTGAAAAGACCACCAAGCAACAAGCACAATCACCATCCAACCAAGGAGGAGTGAGACTCCCCCAACCAAAGATCTCCATCAAGTGATCAATTGCAATGAAGAGAAGGGGCTCCATGAAGATGTATCCCTCAAGTTGGTCCAATGCTCAAGAGTACTAGTAGCAAGTCTCCATCAATGTGATAAAAATCACAAGATGGAACCTCATACAATGTATGTTATAACGGGCCTGATCCTCAGGCTTAGAAGCAAAATCCATGTTGATTTTATCACCACCCACCATTTGCAACACTTTAACAAGAGGCCGCTAAATTTGAGTATCTCATTTGCCTTTTTCCAAAATTTATTTTCATGAACTTTCTTAACAATTTGTTTCCCTCGAGTCTTGTGGTGCCACTCAAATGTATTCCAATCATCACAAGAAAACATCTTTTCAAGTTGTTCTTCTGGTCAATGAGAGGTTGCAATGTAAGAAAGTTTGTTGCAAATATTGTAATGGCTGGCTGACCTAACAAGCTTCTTGCACCCATTGTTTTTCCTCATAAGGTTCAAGAGCCATGCGTGGTTGTACTCGTAGTTGGTTATGCTTTTTGCTTTATCCATAACCCTCTCCACCCCCTCAAGTTTGCCTATGTCCTTAAGCATGAGGTTCAAACGATGTGCTACTCATGGAGTCCGGAAAATAGTGGGGTGTTTGCCCTCGAACAACTTACCTGCAATAACATAGTTAGAGGCATTGTTAGTGATGATTTAGAAAACATTCTTCATCCCCACCTCCATAACTACTTCTTCCAAATCATGAAATAATAATTAATCATCCTTCCCTTGATTGTATGCATCCAACGACTGAAGGAACATAGTTCCTTGTGGGCAAAAAATGAGGAAATTAATAATCGTGCACGACCTTCTATTAGTGGATCTGTTGGACACGATGGAGCAACCTTTTTTCCTCCACGACTATTAATTTTTGTGAGTTATTCACCTATTCTTCGAACCTCTTTCTATAAAAGTGGCTCCTTGATATTATGAAAACCGGGGCCTTTGAAGCCCAAACCACATGAAGATATAGCTTATATCATAGGTTGATAATAAATGGAGTTGGTAGTATTGAAAGCTATGTTTGAGTGATACCACCATCAAGCCATGCATTTCCAAGCAACTTCCTTTTCCTCCTCCTTCCATTTGCTATCAATGGTGTGCTAAGAACTAGGGATGGTGCAGGGTACAAAGAATGAGTCAACCCTTTGCCTCTTAGGCTTGGGTGTGCCATAATCAACATCTTCTCTGGGAGGGAACATTGGAAATGTAAAGGGTTCTATAGCAGGATTAGAGGAGTCTTCAAAACTAGGGTTTTCACTATCATGCACACTTCCATTTCTCCCTATCTTTTTTGCCTTTGTTTTTGCTTGGCTTTTCTAAATTTTAAGGTTGCCTTCCTATAAGCTAGATGACCTTCACAAGGCACATGCAAACTTTTATGAAGAGGACATTATTTACTAGGTCTTGGGCAAGTTTATCAGTTTGTGAATGACACATTAGATGTTTGATCGCAGATAGGATAGTTCATCTCTCCCTTGGTATAGCTGATTGAGTAGAACTGGATTGCAGTCTCACTTTACAACAGTATCATTATTCTAGTCATTTGTAAACCATTTATTTAATTATTAGATTGGGCTTGTTAATGGATTCATTTTTATCTTTTAGAGAAGCTGTTTTTTGGGCTTCTCTTTGGATACAAAGTGTATTTACTATTTATATTGTAGGGAGTGAGATAATCGATGCATCTAGTTTCTTATATATGGCATGACTTCAATGAAGTTAGTGTAGTTTGTCTATGCTTTTAGTGTTTGATTGAATGGAATATTAATAATCTCATTCACCATAGTAGTAATATAAATAATAGTAATGAATCTTGATATTGTTGTGATTCATATTTAACCATGTGGCTTAGGTTTTGATGCGCTTTGTTTGCTTTTGAATTTTATTGCTTATGGGATTGATTTTTATAATATCATAAAGCATACAAAAAGGCAGGCTTTGTTACTTTCTTTTAGTCTTTTGTAATGTGGTTGAGAACTTTGCCTTAAAAGAGTGCATTTCATAGGGTTTGTCCTATTTTATGATGATATTTTTGTTGTTTTATGGTTTTTCCTTTGACCCCATGTTGTTTTTATTTCCTTCCTATCTCTTCAACATATTTAGATGAGTAGTATTTATTGTTCTTGGTTACCTATGATGTTGAACATGACCTTCAGTTTCATTATGTCACTTTTGTCTTATGTAGAGTAAGCAAGTAGAAGGTGAGATAAGTCTAGGATTTGGAAATTGGATGTTGGAAGAATCTGAGATATTTGTATTAACAGGTTTGTGGAGCTACTATGGCAACTTTCTGCGCATGCCCTACGGGAATTTCATAAACGAACATTTCCGGCTGATGTAGTGGCTAAGCCATTACCAGCGTCTTTGACGGAGGTAGCCACTCAGAGTTCACATGCACCGGCATTGCTTGGTGTAACAAAGGTACCACTTCCCTCGCTATGTAATGCGGCTTGTTTTTTGCACTTTCAAAAAATTAGTACCTTTTGCATTTGAATATTGAACTTTTAACACCATGAATTGTATGACTCCTGAAAATTGTTTAGAATTATGCTTGAAAAATGAACACTGTATAGACTAATATGATTCCAAGGAAGATGCTTGCAACTTAATATGGAGAAAAACACTTTGGATATATTGCTACCTGCTATCACTTGAAATTGTCCTGTGAGGAACTAGTTTCAAAGGGTTCTGAACGATCAGATTGGGGAAGGTGCCCTTGTCACCGGCACATTCCCACTCACTTATGAGTTAGTACTTTTTCTAACTCAAGGGGGGCATGCCTAAGAGATGCAACTTTAATTTCTGATTCTTTAAAGTGACTGGTGTTTTAGTGAACTCATGTGATAGAGAGAAGAAAAAATAAAGAGAAATAAGAAGAATATCTGTAGGGAAATTATAAGAGTAAATTTATAGACACAAGAATTTCAAAATCTGAATCTAAAATCAATAGAGAATAATCATAAGAAATAATTCTCATTAATCAGACATTCACCATAAATCAAAGAGATAGGTCAATTTCTATCTTCATTAAATCAAAGCTGCCTAGCCAAGTACAAAGTTTGATAAATTTCAAATCATCATCATTTCTAACCAAAGGACTTAGGGGGGTATATTCATGACCTAAGCTTTTTATCCTGCACAACTCCTGGAGATAAGAAGGAAATCTGCAGTAGAGGAGTGCTAAAGATTTTTTTTTATTTTTTATTTTTTATTTTTATTTTTTTAATGTCTGGAGGAATCAGCAACTAGTTGGGCACGTGCTCGCGTTACACGTGTCCGTGTTATCCAACTGCTACCACTATAACCTCTAGGTGTGCCCACGAGGCCCCATACGCGGCACACATTGTAAGTCGGGGGGAGTTGAACTCGAAACCTCATGGAACTTCATTTTCAAGGCACTTGCCAATTGAGCTGCCCCCCTGGGGGCCGGAGTGCTAAAGATTTGATCTATGGGAAATCTGAACATTATTTGAAGATCAAAACATGAAAGAAGGAAGCGATAAGGATGGATAGTGAAGGAAGAAGATTAGAGAAGTGATGGCTGTTCCCTTTCTTGCTCCTTCTGTTATATTTGAAGTGCTTCTTCCAATTCTGAATGCCTTGGACTATTTGGGGTGTGCTTTTCCAAAGGTCATGTTCCGGATATAACATGCTATGCAAGACCTCACCAACCAGAAGAAAAGCATGCTGAAAATACCACAAAAGTAGCCCCAAAACATCCTGAAAGGCAGCACTGGTTTACCTTGGAGATAGGCTCATCTTATTCTCATGTGGAGCACCCTATCTGTCCTCCTATAAACTGCTGGTCTGTATCAAAAGTGCTGATCCAGTCTAAATGCATGCAAACTCTCATCCAAAATGCTAGCATTAGTAGTTTTGGGACAAACACTAAATTTAACTTGTCTTAGGGTGCTGATGTAATTTATTGTGGAGTGCTGAAATGGAGCTAGATTAGCGTTCTTATCATGCTAATCTAAGATGATTTAGGCACCTTATATTCTCATCTAAGCCAATGCACGAGTTAGGGCTGATTTTGGATAAGTTTAGCCCCACAAAACTACCATATGTGCTGCTTCATAACTGCTGGTTTGACTTCATGAAACTGCTGAGTTTGTCCTTTCATGAAGCATCTTGAACATACCTAAACTGTCCTCCAAGGCAGCACATCACATAAGGGGAAATTTCCCAGGAACAAGTGCCAAATATGACCTCTTGTGGAACAATAGGTTCTTCATTGATTATTTTGGAGGGTCACGACTCACAACTATCGGTTGACCGAGACGTTACCTACTGTTCGACTTTCTTCCCACGGAAGCCACGTGAGCAGGAAACTCTTAGATCGACGGCTTGATAGTAGATGGTGCTGCAGACAAAAACCTTCGACCTGATATGTCACCTACCGTTCGACTTTCTTCCCACGACAGCCATACGAGCAGGAAACTCTTAAATCAGGGGCTTGATGGTGGATGGTGTTGGGGATGAAAACCTTCGATCTGGGGACAAAAACGACGTACAATGTCACTGAACGCCTGCCAAATAGTTGCAAAGGGCCGAATCGCCTTCTACCAGAAAATGGCGGCTGTGGTGGTTACAGATGGCGGTTTCACCAATTTTTGATGCCAAACAACCTTTCTGGTTGCTGGTTGTTTTGATGGCGTAAAAGTAAATAATGAGCATCGATATCAAATCCATCCATAAGAAACTAAACATAGAATTGAATTAACAAGTAATGAAGCATCATGCATAAGAGGTAAAGAATTCCATGATTCCATAAACACAACCATGGGAAAAGAAATAGGCATATGTACTCATTATTAAAGCAAAATAATAATCATCATAACTCTATCCAATACATCATAATGGAAAAAATCACTTTATAACACTCCCTATATATATGTGCGTACAATGGCGGTTGCTAAAGCTTCTAGAAGGTCTTGGAAGTCTAGTTGTACCACACCAAACAACCAGATGTGATCTTGTAAATGTAGTGTTGTGCAAGGAATAACTCCAGACTTTAGCATTGGAGGTCTATGCCCAAAAATGGTAAGCATATAGTACATAAGAAACTTTTTAGATAATACAAAGCAATGTGATTATGTATAGTATAATTATCTTTCTACTTTCACAATGTATGATTAGCTACTTGCCCATTACTAGCTCTAGAAGAACCACTTCAAAACTGTAGATGTCATTTTTCTCATTTACCCTAAGGGTGTACATGCATATTATAAATTAAGCAACAAAGCTATAAATTTTGAATTTAGGGATAACAACTTTGATTAGAAATTCTTTACTTCTTTTTAAGGACTTGTTAGCACAAATTTCCACCCTCTTAATTAAGTCGATAGACCTGTTATAACAGCAGTGTAAAAATGGCTAATTAAAAAAGTAATACCCCCAAATTGCCATGGGCTAAACCCCTCTTCGTTTGGGCTAGTGCTTGCAAGCCTTTGGGGGTAGTCCCTAGGCACCCTTGGTACCTTGATGCTGTCCTTTTAGACTGATTTTTTGCATTTAAACTAAAAGAACAGTGAGCTGTTCGTCTTGGACAGCGTGTCAAAACTGTCCAAAATGAAAGGAAAATATGATTTTTTCACTTGGAGGGATTCTGCAAGGTTCACACAATGAATATAGAATAGAAATAGAACAAAAAGCTACTCCAAAGATTAGTAAAATCACAATGAACAGTTAAGGAAAATGACAAATCAGATTGCAAAATTCACAAAATACTGATAAGAAACAAGGTTAGAAACACAAACACTTGATTTTTTTATTCATAAGCTTACAAGAGGGTTGGTTGTGCCACAATTGGCAAGTCCACAACTGATACAATGATCACTTTGCTCAAAGAAGAGTCACTAGACTAATAGAGAGAGAGGGATGAGAAAGAAACACTATACTAGCTGCTGCAATATCTGACCAATAACCAATGAATACCATTCAGTATATAGGAGAGGAGTGAATAAAATAGGAGTTAACACGCATGAGGGAATAAGTGTGAGTGCGAAATTTAGGAATTAATGCGCATGAGGGAATAAGTTTGAGTGAGTAATGCACATGGGTGAGCTATGAGTGAGAGTGTATGGAGGATAATTTTAGCTTTCCAACGCATGTTAGATTGCTAAATTTGGCCAAGGGATGAGGGAGTTACGAGTTAAAGGGAAATTTACCCTATTTTTAGGGATTTCCTAAAATTTAGGAATTTTGCGTTTAAAAACAATTTAGGGAGAAATTTTAGAAATTGGTTGCATGGAAAGTGAGAATATGGAAAGTGAGAGGAAAATAGAGTGAGAAAAATTAGCCTTGAGTGGCTAAACTTTCTCCAGAAAATGCCACCTCACCCATGCACCACCTCTTTAGCTTAATTAATTCTCATTTAATGCATAATCCTTGGCAAATGCGCCCTTGGTCCATGATGCCATGTAGATGCCACATCATCCTGATACTCTGCCACATGTTGAAATCTGAGCTTGCCACTTGTCACTGTTGGAGATGACGACGACGACGACGATGACTGCTAAAAATAGAAATTTCCAAAAAAGTAACCATCCGGTCCCAAAATTTTTAAAGTTGTTGAAACTGACCCAAACTCTCCACAAATGCTCATAATGACTAAGGGACCACCATCATGTGTCTATTGCTAAAAATAGAAAGTCCTTGCATGTCCATGATATTATACTCATTGGATTTGATTTTCTGCAATGAATCTGAATCCACAATTAGAATTGACATGCGAGCCCTGGTGCTCAACCTGTTAAAAATATAAATCTGTGACGAATCATCTTGGAAGAGGTCCAAAAGACTCAGAATGTCTCAAGGATCCATAATATGTGCTCAAAATATGAATCGAGGGCCTAGAGATAGAAAGTTCTTGCATTTCTCCCAGAAAAGTGCTATCGGGCCTAGAATCATGCAAGGATCGTCCCTGTATGCTCATTGCTGCTCCAAACTGTCAAGTGATCCACTCAAACTGTGTCTCCTAAAAAGTAACAACACCTGCTGTATGTAGACATTTCTCTCAAATGCATGGGAAACCAAGCTAACTCTAACTTTGAACAAAAAAACCCTGTACCGATCATATACTTGCCTTTGATGTGAACCAACCTCTGCTAACCATAAGTGCTAAACTCTGGGAGAATCTCAGAATGCAAACCAAAATAGTCCATGCTGGCTCTTTGTTAGATTTTCTTTATTACAAAGCAGTAAAGTTACCAGTGTTCTTTTACTTCTTTAACATTAACTTATATATCATGTACTAAGCAATAGAAGCATAAACAAGAGACAAAAGAACACGAGATTTATCTTGGGAAAACCCCAATTGGGGGAAAAACCCAACAACCTTTCTTAGATAGATTCCATTCACAAAGCAAGTCCAATCATGAACCAACAGATAAACCCTAGCACAAAGGCTAGCTGAAAGTACAACCAAAAATACCACCCCAGCTGCAGTAGCAACACCGTACAATGGTAGTGCACCTCTACCAAGAGTAGCGCACAAGAGAGAGATACCACAAAGACTGAACATGAATAACCTCTGCCACTACAACTGCTGTGTCACCTTCCTCAAACTTGCGCCTTCCTTCTGAGTGGATGAGAGAGTGTGAGTGAGTGTGTCCAAATCAGCCAAAGCGCCTCCTATTTATAGTTTTCTTGTCCACTTTATTGGGCTGACTTCTCTTTTGGAAAGGTGTCACTTCATTGTTCTTTATTCTTCTGGGCAGACTTATCTTCTAGGGTATTTCCACATCTGTTCAATGGTTCTCTTGCTTTTGGAATCTTCTTCTTGTTTAAGAAAGGTCGTCT
This sequence comes from Picea glauca, assembly GCA_000966675.3. NCBI lineage: Eukaryota > Viridiplantae > Streptophyta > Pinopsida > Pinales > Pinaceae > Picea > Picea glauca. The sequence goes on from JZKD02S2194032.1 coordinate 20,975, forward strand.
GGGAGGGAAAGTACCTCCTGCAACTACCAAAACATCAACACTCCCTCTTAGCTAGGGAGGTATCTTTCACGATGTCTTCATCTAGTAGTCCACTGACTACTCTACAATCAATTAGTAGCACACAACTACTACAATGCTATCGGTAGCTCAAATCATTTGTCGCAGTCTCTGCAATCTAGTAGCACACAACTGTTGATGATTGCAGCTTCATGAGACATTCTCCACGTCGTTCTCCTCTGGACTGAGTTGAGACGATCTGTGAGAAAGCCCATGTGATGGATGTGTCATACTCCTYTGGATTGAGTTGAGATGACGTGTGTGGTCTCTTGTCGTGCTCCTTTGGACTGARTTGAGATGACTTGAGATGGTCTCTTGTYAGACTCCTATGGACTTAGTTGAGTCGGCTTGAGATGGCTCTCCAGATGGTACTCCTAGGGACTTAGTTGAGTCGGCTTGAGATGGCTCTCTAGATGGTACTCCTATGGACTTAGTTGAGTTGATCTGTTGAGAGTGACGTCCTTGTGGCTGAGCACAGGTGGACGTGTCCCTAGTGGATGAGCACTAGAGGACGTGAGAGATCCTTGCTATATTGTCTAAGAGTAAGATTATTGTGTAACCTTAATTTGTATTGTGAAGGGTACAAGTCGGCCCCACCATGTAAAGATAATTAATATTGTGTAAAGATTAATTATATTATTCAGTTGAACAGGTCAGCCCTATTGTGCCAATAGACACATCCATTTGATGTGTTGGGTCATGTATAAATAAGAGTTGATCCCCATTGTGGATCACCCACTTTTCATTGTATCATTCTCTAAACGCCTACTTGTAGGGCTGAAGTGCACACTTCTCTTAGGCACCATCTTTCTTGGTCATAGAAGCATCCTCTTGTGTGCGCTAGGGTTTGTGGTGTGTGGGTGATCTTCTCTTGACTCTATAGCAAAGGATTGTTGGGTTTTTCCCTTGATTGAGAAGGGTTTTCCCAAGATAATTTCTTGTGTTCTTGTGCATGGTTATTCTTCTTGTGATCATGGTTACTGCAACTATTGTATATTGTATTGTTGCATTATTTATGGTTCAAGTTCATGCTAAATTGAAAATAAACTACACGTGCTTGGGCTAAGCATTAAAATTCAACATGGTATCAGAGCAGTGTTCCTGAAGAGCCATTGCACAAGCTATTCAGAGCTAGCCGTCACCTTCTTGCTGCGACTGCAAAAAACGACCCCTTCCATTTTCCTTGTCAAGTTAGTTTTAGCACTTTCCCCTTGAACGTTGGGCCTAAATTTTGCACAGGAAGGTATGGCCTAGACCAGCGCACCTCCTGCAACTCTCAGATAAAAAATCGAAAAAGTTTTGATTTTCGGCCCTAGGGTTTCTACAGAATTTAGGTTTTAGTGTTTCTGCAGAATGTTAGAAGCATTTTTGCAGCTTGCTGAGGTTCCGTTGACTCTCTAGGGTTTCTTGTTGGCAGTCATAAGTCCAATAAACCCCCAGAGACCTCCTCTTGAAAAACGCTAGGGTTTCTAGCCTAGCTGTTAGGGTTTGTGAAGAATCTGCAAGCCATGAGGAACAAAAATTTGGTAGAAGATAGGCTTGATGGAACAAGCAACTTCAGCAGCTCCAGGTCATGAACATAGAAAAGACATTTCAAGGATTCAATGTTTCAAATGTGACAAGTATGGACACATTGCGAGAGATTGTCCTACCAGGAAGAAAGGAAGACAACATGCATCCACTGCCGATGTTGATTCAGAACCACATCAGAGAGATGAAAACATAAAAGATGAAGCATTCTTCTTCATTTCAACACTCTCAGGTACCGTTCCTACTGATAGTGATATTTGGTTGATTGACAGTGGTGCTTCTAGACACATGACTGGATATAGAGAACATCTTACAGACCTTGTAGAGAAAGAGTCTCGTCTGCATGTTGTACTTGGTGATAATGCCAGATACACTGTGAAGGGAGTTGGAACTTCTTCTTTCCAACTAGATTTTGACATACCTCTTCAATTAAGTGAGGTACTATATGTACGCGGGATGAAAAGGAACCTTGTCTCCGTTTCTGCCTTAGAGGATAAAGGCTACAAGGTTACCTTCTCTGAAGGAAAAGTTCTTGCATGGCACAAGAACCCACACATGGATTCTGCTCGGGTGATTGGTGTTCGAGAAAACAGTTTGTATAGATTGACTGTCCGACCAGTTCAGGTCTTATTACATGATACTATCAACTTGAGCGAGCTATGGCATAGGAGACTTGCTCATTTACATTATAGAGCCCTTCCCGCTCTGGGGAAGATGGTGATAGGCCTTCCAAAGATACATGTCGAACATGATGGCGTTTGCAGAGGTTGTGCTCTTGGCAAGAATGTCAAGGGGTTCTTTTCTAGCAGTGGCAATAGATCCAAGGGGATCTTGGACTTGATACATACAGATGTTTGTGGATCCATGTCTGTTGCTTCCTTGAACGGATATTTGTACTATGTGCTCTTCCTCGATGATCACTCTCAGAAGACGTGGATTTACTTCTTGAAGACCAAGGATGGAGTCCTTGCGAGATTTCAAGAGTTTAAAGCTTAGGTTGAGAACCTGAACGGGAGGAGGATCGAGGTGCTGAGATTAGGTAATGGAGGAGAGTACACCTCCAGGGATTTCACTGATTTCTGTGTTGAGGCAGGGATCAAGAGGGAGTACACCGTTCCTTATAACCCTCAACAGAATGGGGTTGCAGAGAGGAAGAACAAAACTATTGATGAGGCAACCAAAGCAATGATACATGATCAAAATCTACCTATGATTCTGTGGGCAGAGGCATCCATGACAACTGTGTACGTTCAGAACAAGAGTCCTCATAAGATTCTGAAGAACATGACTCCCGAAGAAGCCTTCACCGGAGTGAAGCCTGAGGTTGGACACTTCAGGATATTTGGGTGTCCAATATACTTTCATGTACCCAAGGAAAAGAGGACCAAGCTAGACCCTTAAGGCAAAAAGGGTAGATTTGTGGGGTACATTGAATCTGCGAAGGCATACCGGATCTACATCCCTGTTCAGAGACAAATCAAGGTTAGCAGAGATGTCACCTTTGAGGAAGAGATAGCCTTTCGAAGATCCAGATAATCTCAGATGGATTGACAGTGAGAAGAAGGAAGAGACAATACCTTCTCCCCCTTCAACAGTTCAGAGGGAGACAGTTACAGATCTAGTTGATCCAGTTGATGTTCCCAGAGACATTGCAGTAGGCCAAAAAAGGCCTGCATGGGCTCGACAGACTCTGCAGGAGGCAAATGGACATACAACTCCTTGTGGTACATTCTGAGAGAGCAAGAGACCATAGAGATTTTTGAGCTATGTTTAAGCTATGAGCCACATCATTGATATTGAGCCTTCTTGTCATGGAGAAGCAACAGGTCAACAAGTTTGGCAAGATGCCATGACCGAAGAGTATCAGTCCATCATGAAGAATGATGTGTGGGATATTGTTACGAGACCGGAAGGGAAGTTTGTAGTGACTTCCAAGTGGATCTATAAGATCAAACATGCAGTTGATGGAAGTGTCGAGAAGTAGAAAGCGAGAATTGTGGCTAGAGGATTCTCTCAGGTGGAAGGAATAGATTATGAGGAGACATTTGTTCTTGTTTCCCGATACTCTTCCATCCGTACGATTGTTTCCCTTGCAACATCCATGGGTTGTGTTGCCGTCCTTATACCCACTTGCAAACGTGAGCTTGAGTTCGGCTCACTTAGTGTGTCCTTGGAGGCACAATGCCTAGGTTCACAGCCTATGCTGTCACTTTGACCGGAACCTCTTCCGTCTAGGCTCACTCCTAGGGAAGCCAAAGGGGGTAGACCTTAGTTACTAGATGAATTAAGTTAGATTCTAGGAGTTAATTTTAATT
>JZKD02S2194043.1:14374-25592 GCA_000966675.3 Picea glauca
GTCTAACAGGGAGGTCAGAAGAAATGACTCATCTTGCTTTACGTCTAATAGCGAGGTCAGAAGCAAGGAATAAATATATATACTCCCCCTTTCAGGGAGGGTACTTTCGGACTATACCAATCTTATCTCGAAAGTGTTCAAACTTTACATGATATAGAGGTTTGGTCAACATGTCAGCAACCTTTTCATCCGTGCTAATGTATTGGAGCTTCAAGGATCCTATCTGTACCATGTCACGGATGAAATGATAGTGGATGTCTATGTGCTTCAACCTATCGTGGAATACAAGATTCTTTGTCATCTTTATTCAGCTCTGGTGGTCACATAGAATCATGGTTTCTCTCATCCCCAAGTCAAATAGGCCAATCAACAACTTTCGAAGCCATATAGCTTCGCAACTAGCAGAACATGCGGCAATGTACTCTGCTTTCGCTGTGCTGAGAGAAATACTGGATTGCTTCCTACTCTTCCATGGGATCATGGTTGATCCCAAACTAAAACAACATCTGGAAGTGCTTTTTCTGTCATCAACGCTTCCTGCCCAATCTGCATCAGTATATCCACTCAATGTGAAGTCATGAGCTCCATCATAACTGAGACCATAATACATTGTACCTTTAAGGTACCTCATCACATGTTTTGTGCAGCCACTAGGTGAACAGGTCTGGGTTCTACCAGAAACTAACTCAAGGTGTTCACTGTAAAACAGATGTCTGGTCTGGTGTTTGTCAGGTACATCAACGATCCAATAATCTCCCTGTACAATGTGGCATCTATCAAATCTGACAAAGTATCGACCAACAACTTCAGCTCCGTTTCCATGGGTGTATTCATGGAATTACATTCTAGCATGTCGAATCTCTTTAAGATTTCGACTGTGTACTTCCCTTGGTTAAGGAAGATCCTTTCTAGACTCTGCCATACCTCAAGACCTAAGAAGTAATGCATTAGGCCAAGGTCTTTCATTTCAAATTCTACAACAAGTCTCTTTTTACATTTAGTGATGATATTTTCTTCTCCAGTTAAGAATAAGTCATCCGCATACAATAGTAATATTACTAGTTCATTATCCATAATTTTGAAGTAGAGATTTGAGTCTTCTTTACTCTTGGTAAAGCCTAAGCTCATCAAGAAACTGTCTATATGGCCATACCAAGCTCTGGGAGCTTGCTTCAATCTATATAAGGCTTTATTCAATATGTAGACATGTGACTTCTTCTCTTCAACCTCAAACCCTTGGGGTTGGTCTATATACACTTCCTCTTCAGTGACACCGTTTAGGAAAGTTGTCTTCATGTCCATCTGGTGTAGCTTCCACTTCATCTTAGTTGCAAGAGCTATCATGGTCCTAATCGAAGTGTATCTGGATACATGAGTGAATGTCTCTTCATAGTTAGTGCCTTCCTTCTGGGAAAATCCACGAGTGACAAATCTTGCTTTATACTTCTCAATACTTCCATTAGTAGCATGTTTTATTTTGAAGAGCCATCTGTAGGATACCCCATCTTTATTTTTTGATCTGGGAACTATTTCCCATACTTCGTTCTTCATTATGGATTGGTATTCCTCTGTCATGGCATATTCCCATTCTTTTCTCTGAATGGCTTCTTTAGAGAAAGTAGGCTCTTCATCTGGGAGATCACATATCAAATCCGTGTAACTGGAGAATGGCTTTGGTCTTTTCACTTGTCTCGAGGTTCCTTCTAGAACAACATACTTCTCTCCATCTTGAATAAGATCTCTTTCCCAAGCAGGCTTTCTTTTATGGGAGAAGGGAATTTGAGGATGTTCTTGAACTTCTATTATATCATGGTCTTCTAGAAGTTCCTCATCAGGGGAAGTTACGACTTCCCTCACTAGTTCTGCAACTCTGGGAACCTCCCTCATTGATTCTGCAATCCTAGGATTTACAGGTTCCTCTTCATATACTTCTTCAAGATGGCATCTTCTTAATTTCTTAAGTGTTGCTTCTTCATCAACGGTCATGTCCTTGCTAATATCAACGTGGCGGTGACCTGGTATATAGATTTTGAAGGCCTTGGAGACCCCAAAAATATTCCCTTCTTTCTTGAAGGGTCCAACTTTTTTCTCATTTTTTTTTACGTATATGAATAAGCAATGGATAGCCAAATATTTTTGAGATGGCTTACCTCTGGCTTCTTTTCAATGAACATCTCTTCTGGTGTCTTGAGCCCAAGTGCACTATGGGGCAATCGGTTATGCACATAAACAGTTGTCATTGCTGCTTCTACCCATAAGCACATAGGAAGATCTTGATCTTCACAACTTCCAACATGGTTCTGTTCTTTCGTTCAGCCACACCGTTTTGTTGGGGATCTTGATCCCAACATCTTTGCATAAGTTCACGAACTTTTTTTAGGTATATTCTCCTCCATTATCTGACCTGAGTATCTTAATCTTCCTTATAGAAGGGTTCTCTTATCAAGGCTTTGAATTCCTTGATCTTGCTAAACACTTCAAATATATCTAGGTCTTTTACGAGAATAATCATTAATGAATGATACATAGTATACATACCCATTAATGGTGGATGTTTGCATTGGCCCACAAACATTTGAATGTATGAGTTCTGGGACTCCTTCTGTCTTGCTGTTCCTCTTCGAAAATGGGTTCTTGATGTTCTTCCCTTGTGCACATCCATTGCATATGCCTTCATGGTTACCTTTGAGTTTTGGTAAACCTATGACCTCTTTTCATATGTATGGTAGCACCTTGTAGTTGAAGTGAGCTAATATCCGATGCCAAGATTATTCAATGGTGTGGGTCATGGAAGCTTCTAAGTGATCCTATAGATTATGCAAGTCACCTTCTTCTCTTCCAATGACGGTCTCTCCTTTAGCACATTGCCTTCTGCAACCTTCACTGTAGCTTCCTCATGTGACCTGGAGCAAGGTCAACAAAACAACAAGCAAGAGTAATATCCTTCTTGATAATATAAAGCAATAGCACGAACAATCATCACAATAGCTCCTTTAGAGCTATCACTTATAATTCATCTGAAGCAAAGATTAAAGGTAAGGAATACAATACGAAATGAGGTCAACATTCTAATAGTGTTGGGACCAAGCATTCTTCCATGGCAACCTAGAACTAACACACGAGGTTTCTCCTAGAGGAGGTGTTAGTCATATTGGGCAAAGTGTTTACCTCTATATTCTCACATGCTATCAAGTATAATACCTTACGACGATTGTTATCTCAACTAAAGTCATTAGCTTTTCATGTGTACCTTTGAATCTTGATTAATCAAACCTGGAGCATTGACCTCAAGAATGAGTGCTTTCTTTTCTTACAGGTCTCCTTCACTCAAGTGACGAGTGCTTTCTTCAACCTGTCTTTTGTACTAAGACAATACGCTATCTTGACAAAAGGTTAGGTTAGAGGATAATCTCTATGATCAACTTTTAATCCTTCTAATAATTTGATCATAGCTTCAACATGCAACACTGATCAAGATAATGTTATGACAAATAGATGTATATTAGAATAATCACACATGGGTTGCATCATTCCTCTGAATGTGTTGGATCTTGAGATCCTTTTGGAGCTATGGCAAGAGATCCCTTCTCCTGCAAATACTCTTTAGGGTTTAACCATTTAAACATATGTAAGTGCATACCTCTGATAGCATTTGCAGGTAGTGGCTCCATCTAGTAGTAGTGGTAATCATTGCCAACTCTTGAGAAAATTTCAAGGGTGATTGCAACTGGTTCTATGGCTGAAACTACAACTGGTACTGCAACTGCAACTAGTTCTGAGACTACAACGACAACTGCAACTTAGGGTTTTATGAGGAAACCCTAATTTTTCAAACTTTGAATTTTGAAATTCTGATCTAGGGGATAGATGCACTGAGCTGAGGTGAGTTAGCTGGTGCAGTCGAAATTTTGAAAATCCAAATTTTACCTCTTCAAACTTGATCTGCGGATTTTTGGATGCTTCTGATTTTCTGTTACTTCTGGTACTCTGGTACTTCTGGTACTTATGGTACTTTGTGAAACTAGGGTTTCACTTTCCAGGAGATCTAGCCACTAAAAAGGTGCACTCTAAGTGCCAAAATGATCCTTGGGGGAGGGAGCAACTTTCTAGGTGGTTTTAGGGCCGAAAATATTCACTTTTACAAAACCCTAATTTTTGGGTACGGTAACAGTGACATTTTTCCTCTTGTGAAATATGCTTCCTTCAGGTTGGCTCTGATACCATGTTAATGTTTTTTCCATTATTATAGTTATTTGCATTTCAATAGATAAGAGAAACATAAGAACAAGATCACTGAGAAATACACATTCACAAGAGACACAATATTTATCCTGGGAAACCCTCTAGGGGAAGAAAACCCGACAAAAACTTCCTTATCATAAATTGCCAATATAATGTCAAGAGATAACTCAAACCAATACAGAAATTCCTCTCCAAAATATGTGGCACTCTTCTCCCTCTCTCCTTTGTCGGTAATAGATCATAACTTGTCTCTCAAACTGAGCAAGTGAGTTGTTATCAAATGAAGCACTAGCCTCCTGTATTTATACAAGTTCTGGCACGTGTGAAGTGTCTCTTCACTGGCAGGGCCGACTTCTCAATCTAGGTGGGTAAACCCACCTTTATTATATTTTTGGGTCTCTTAATTAACTGTTGGGGCCGACTTCTTATTATCCCTATTATAATTGTCTGTTGACCAATCCACAGAAGGGGATTTGGTCCTAATACAATTATCGACATGATTAATCCACAATGGGGATTAATCCTATGAATAAAATAACAATAAGAATAAGAATACTCTTTGGAGTTACATTATTTCAACATCATCATTGTGGGTATACCTTCAAGTGACCCCCGTAATACATGCAATCTCTACACTGAGATCAACAAAGCAGGGTGAGTAACTCTGTCAATCTCAATGCGACCTCAGGTTTGACCCTCGTGTGAGAAGGGATTCCCAGGAAAAAATGATGCAAATAGAATTTGACACTCCTTATCACAAGATACTATTGTGTGTTTTGTGCTTTGGAGAGTGTGTCTCACTATTTATTCCAAAGCTCTAGCCTAGCTAATGTTGGTGTAAAAGAGCCCTAGAAAAAGTTACTGGTTGAATTTTAAAGTTGCGCAATATTATTAAATGCTATTGTTACGCAAAAAGGATACCGAAATGAAACTGATGTTGTGTGAGACTCTGACCCAACAATGCGTAAATAAGGATGAATGATAGAAATTTTTGTTTGATGAATCCTATTTACAGGAGGGACAGAGGAGTTTTCTGGAACAATGAAAACTATGACATATGATCTTCTTTGAAATGTAATATCAAACAATCATGAACAATGCAAATTCCCTATTCGTTGTCTTTCAATACTTGAATGCCAATATTTTTCGAATAAAAGGTTGCTTAAAAAAAAAAAAAAGTCTTTAATTTTTTATTAGAAACCAAGCAACAGGGATGGAATTAAGAAAAAGTAAGCAACCAACGAAAATGAAATACTCAAAAGACACCCAAATCGATCTTTCAATGAAGATAAAAATAAAAAAATGACAAGACCAGTCTTTTCAAATGCACATGGGTAACAATTTTCCAAGTAATAGGCAATTGAAAAGGACAATTAATCTCAACTTTTAATCCAATCAAAGGCTCCCGACCAAACAAGCACTCAGATTTCAGAATCAGAGATTATACCCTCAAGAGGTAAAAATTGAGAAAAAATGATCAAGAAAAGCTTTCGATTTCTGAAAACTAATCATTCGCGAGATTTGAAGTCAAGAAACATTCAATCACTGACTAGAGAAGTTCTTCCCAGAGACACAAACAAATATGGGCATCTGAAGACACAAAAGACTTAATCCAAAAATTTTACAAGTGAGTTCACAGTCTGGCAGTGGGGTACAGTGCGAGAATTAAGGATTCTCATAGGCTAGACACAGGGAGGTTGTGAGAAGTTCACACTAAACTAAACACTAGGGTGAGAACTTCAGTGATTCTCGTAGGCTACATAAAGGTGCAGTGCGAGAAGGTTTGTAATCAAGCAAATTTTGGAAAAGGATAGAACTTTTGAGGGAACTTCTGGATCCAGGGAGTCTGTAAGGATCTCTGCAAGACTTAGAGATTGATTGGGATTGAAAAAGGGTAGTTCAAGAGAAAATGGTCAGGTAAAAACCACCAAAATGGGTTGTATCCCCAGTGGAGTCACCAATTTTGTTACTGGATAAATCGGTAGGTTCGGACACTAACAGATCTCCCTAGATCCACCTAGATCTAGAAAAAAACAGGACAGGACACGACTCTTTCTCTAAGTTGCAGTCATTGAATCTAATACCCAGAAAGAATGAGTGACATACCTTTATATCGCTTCCTTAGGTATTTGTTGTCCCTGCTTCGCTCCAGTGCTCTTGTGAAATCAACTCCAAGGCAACACAAGCCAACCAAAGTGAAGATAGCAAAGTATATTCAATGTCAACCTATGCATATGATCAAGGAGTTATGCAATAAAATAAGAGTGATTTTATGGGAAAGGGACATGTCATTGCATTATATTAAATGAAAGTAGAAGATACAACTAGATCTCCTTGATGTCGCTTCCTTTCAGTGACCCTTGGTTCCAACACACGCACTTGCTCTAAATTTGCATGAAGAAGATCCAATACAACTTGATAGACTAAATAGAATCTTCAAGCTTCTATCCAAGCATAGTTCTTCACACAATTGTTTCACCAATTCTTCATTCAATCTTTCTTAACCTTTTCCATGAGAAACCTTTCAATATATAGGAGAAGGAGAGATGGTTAAATGGATGAGGATGATCCCACCAAATCTGAGAAGTCAGGAGGATGCCAACCATGTGAATGCCAACTCATTTTCTAGAAGATTCCCTTCTAGAACCTTGATGACCTCTTCTCTTTTCCAAGCTTAAAAATAGGTTTTCACCCTACCTATAGAGCATACTGTGAACAGTTCGCACCCAAAGTATGGGTTGCCTGTGAGAATAAAGGATTTTCGCACCCTATAACATAGGTAGCCTGCAAACTCATCTTAAAAATGCATTTTTTGGAAGAAGACAACAATCACTTTTCTCAGGCAAAAAGTCCTTGTGGGAGTTTGAATACATCACTTGTAGAGACATCACTAGAGTGACCAAAATAATGTGTAACAGTGACAAAGCCAAGAAGGATTATTTAAATAATAAAGTGAAGTGACAAAATCAAAGAAAACTATTTAAATGATAAAGTGAGGTGGCAAAGTCAAGGAGGAATATTTAAATGATAAAGTAATGGAGAAATTTATAATTATGGAAAGTGGTTAACCCTAAAAATGAGGAAAATAGGTTAAGTGACCTATAAATGGGTTAAGTGACCTAGAAATAGGTTAAGTGACCTAGAAATGGGTTAACTGACCTAGAAGATGGAGGGTACAAATAAGAGGAAAGGCTCTCTCATTTTACATCACACGTGAGCATATTGAATATATATAGGTGATTGAGGTAACCAAAGGATATCTAAGCTGAATTTCAGAGGGAAGGTGAAGAAAAGAAGATCGAAATTCGGGGATAATTTTTTTTGTTGATGCTTTCTAAGGTATGTTATTTACAGGTCATCTCACCATTTTCAAAATAATTGTTTTTCTAGAATGAATCAGACCATGAAATTTCTAGGACATTGAGGAAACATATACAAGTATCTTTGGTAAACAATTAATATTGTGGGTCATTTTATTTTTGGAGTTACACTCTGTGGAAAATAGGGTTTGTGGCTAGTCCTGAAACTAGTCTAAAACAGGTGTTTTGGGTAAAAACGTCATAACTTCTTCATAACAGATCGAAATTTAGTAAGAATTTTTTTTTTGGTTAGATTAAAGTCATTAGTATTCTTTTTAACATTTTCATATCCATTCAAAAAATATTCCATGTGGGGCACACTCTACAAGGTCGCTCTCTAGAATAAGCCAAAATTTAGCAAGGAATGTCATTTTTTCTATAACTCCTTTTTTGAGAGGTTCCAAGTAGTGAAACCTAGAGGAATTGCATAAAACACATTGAATAACATTGTATATCAGTTTCATATCTTTATTCATTATAGGTACATAGTTATGATTATTTCAATTTAGGGTTGTTGACTAATCTAAAACTAGTCATGTGAGAGTAAAGAAAAGTTTGATGAAAATGCAGGTATGTGATCATATACACCAACTCTATTACAGAGTTAAAAATCATATTTGGATTATGATATTGATGAGGGATTTTGGTTGAGGAACATGTTGGGTACATGATTGAGACAAGTAGTTGATGAGTTGGCACATACATGAGGTGTATAATTGATTATGTTGGTACATATTGATGAGTCATAGTTGATGAGTAGTTGACACATGATTGGTACATACTTGATACCTGGTTGGATGCACTTGTTTATGGTATAGGTTGATTATAGGTTGTTTGGTACAGGTTGGTGCATGGTTGATGCACTTGTTTATGGTACAGGTTGATTACAGGTTGAGGTACAGGTTGATGCATGGTTCAGGTTTATTGGTACAAGTTTACAGCGATATATCTCACAGTGATAGAGTGATAGTGGTTCCGTCATTCTACTTCTACTTTAGGGTGGTTGGATGGGGCAAGGACAGGTGGTTGTAGCCACCTTCCGGTTGTATTCGGAGAACATAGGGGGTTGTAGCCAGAGAATAGGGGAGTTGGAGCTTCCTTCAGGTTGTAACCTGAGAAACAAGGGGGTTGGATCCTCCTTCCAGTTGTAGCTAGAAAACAAAGGAAGTTGGTCCTTCCAATGAATGTAATTCTTCAAGACATATAAGAAAAAGAATTATGTGGTTTTCTCCCGCTTTGGGTTTCCACGTAAAAAACTGATATATTGTGTATGTGTATGATTGTTAATTTGTTCATTGCTTATTTATTCTGCATTTATTGGATGATAATGCTACATTGATATAACACTTGGATTATATGGTTAAAAATGATTAAATTTCTCTATTACTGATTCACCCCCCCTCTCAGTAATCCAACATGAGTTTCTTATCTGCATTGTCCTTAATCAACATCCTTCCCTTTCCTTACTATCCTCCATGATTTTGTAGCTACATAATCATTTTCACCTTGACTTGTCTTGTAGACATTTTCCTTACACATATTTTTTCAAACCTTCTTTATATTTTTCCTTTAATTGACAGGTTCTCCATTGGAACCCCAACCATGGACTCATGCCTAGTGATAGATGCTAATACCCCTCGTCCACTCTCCATAAAAACCTTGAATTTATTTCCATCCGGAGTGTTGTAGGTAACTCCTCCAATCGTATCGGAGGAGTTCTTATTAACTCCTTTGATATGATTGGAGGAGTCACAAAAATTCACATATTTCAATCACTCAAACCATTCAATGGTAACTCCTCCGATCATATCAGAGGAGTTTATGTTAACTTCTTTGAAATAATCGAAGAAGTTACAATTAACTTCGTCGATTTCATAAGGATTCAGGAACATTATCGAAACATTATCGAAACATTTAGAAATAACTCCTATGATGCAAATGGGAGGAGTTGTTCTTAAACTTGTTGTTCAGATCCTTTTTTCTCATATGTATCAGAGCACTTAATGCAAACTCCTATGATTTGCATCGGAGGATTTAATCTCTGGACCTTCGATTTTTCCTTTCAATGCTCATTTTTCACCCTTTCTTTCCCAATTTTTTACCTAGTGGTTAATCATGCCTACCATTTCCTGGACATCTTCAGAGGATGATTCTTTGTCCAAAAGTAGTCCCAATTGTTCCTCTCGTATTTAAAATTATTTAGTTGCATTATATTTCATGTTATATCTTATATATACACTAATCTCATATCTTCTGAAAGGTTCGATCATGTCACCTCGAAAGAAAACAATGAGCAAGGTAGCCAGAGCTAAGAACCCTGGCAATGCCTAGAAAATAGAAGGAGAGCCAAAAATCCTCAGAGCTACGTATGGTAATACATCATGATTTCTATAGAAAGACGAAGAAACATTGAGATGGGGAGATATGTATTATATGTTAAAAAAATATAATTTCTCCATTGAAGCCGAAGATCCATATGAAATACAAGTTTTTAAGAATATAAGGAAATATGGAATATTCAGAGTAGTGGCACACCCAACAGTATTCCCTTGTGCATATTACATCTCATGTATTATTAAGAACACCAACATAAACAACAGATACATATGCAATGTGTGGAAAGAACCCATAGCTTCATTTAGACCCGAGAATTTGGCCAAGTGTTATCACATTGAAGAGATGGTCAAAAGGTTGTATAGTAATCTCCTCAGTGAATTCGAGTACACACCCAAGGAATTTTTCCCAAAGTGGTATAGGGAATATAATAATCTTAAGTAAAAACCTAAAAGTGGATACCCCATGAGTGCCTTGAAAATACCCTACCAGTACTTGGTATCCATGATGTGAAAATTGTATGGGGAACCTGATGCAACACAATTCTCGTTGTCCTCTATGCCTATAATATACTATTGCATAGATGCAAGGAATTCATTCAAATGGGATGATATCCTATACAAGAACATCACTACAATTGTATATGTGGTGAAGAAAGTATAACCTGGAGTGTTCCCAAGCTTCCTTATGTCCTCATACCTTTTGGACATCATGTGCAAAACTCACAAGTACCCTGATACAGGGTGGATTTGGCCACCATCCGACCCTGGAATCCACATATACTGTAAAATACTCTAGGAACACAAATATTGTACAAAGTATCAAAGGATTTGCAAGAATTTTCTCGTTCCATTATACGAGTTCATATTCTGCAACCCTCCTCCATGCATGATTGACAAGGCCATGTCAGTTATAAGAAGCATCAAGGATTAGTACCTCGTGGAGCATGGTACTTATATAATAATATTTTGTGCAATGAAACCACCCCATTTTCTTCCATGGTTTGTATCCGACAAGCTTGTGCTCCAAGAGATGGCATTTTAGACCATCATACATGGAGTTGAGGGGATGGTATATCGACTAAAGAAATCAATTTGTCCCCCATTTCCATTGTATGTGGGAAATTATTTCTTCAAAAACACTAAGCAAGAACAAGAATAATTAAACACCTGTTAGGACCACATATTGTACCCTTTTTGCCCATACTTTTTGCTATTATTTTACCCTTCATCACCTACATTTTGACTTATACCATCATTTCATCTAATCATTCCAAGGTATAC
>JZKD02S2194054.1:0-28884 GCA_000966675.3 Picea glauca
TTGAGCCAGTCGGAAAAGGTGGGTGGCCACCGATA
The DNA here is from genome assembly GCA_000966675.3 of Picea glauca. Classification (NCBI taxonomy): domain Eukaryota; kingdom Viridiplantae; phylum Streptophyta; class Pinopsida; order Pinales; family Pinaceae; genus Picea; species Picea glauca. The sequence goes on from JZKD02S2194054.1 coordinate 36, forward strand.
TCCACCTGGATCACACCATGGAAAAAAATTTCCTACTTGTTGAAAATATGAAGCATAATCTGCTAAGTGTGAGTGAAATGTGTGACCAGGGATACACACTTCTATTTAACTCAAAGAAATGTGAAATAAGGAGAGAAGGACAAGGAAGATTAGTAGCGACAACAATAAGGACTCCAAACAACATATACAAATTGAATGAGATCAAAAAGGAAAAATGTTTATTGGAAAAGGAAGATGAAAGATGAAAGTTGGCTTTGGAACAGAAGAATGGGTCATATGCACTTTGACAATCTTTTCAAAATCAACAGAAAGGAAGTGGTAAGAGAAATGCATGAAATTTCAAAGCCAACAAACACTATGTGCAAGCACTGTCAGCAAGGAAAACAAATAAGAGTTGAGTTCAAGACAAAGGAATACTCTACAACAAAACCATTGGAGATTTTACACACCGATATATGCAGACTGATGAGACCAAAAGGGTTGAATGGTGAACAATACTTCATGCTAATTATTGATGATTACACAAGAATGATCAGATTATATTTCCTCAAGAAAAAGTCAGAAGCATTCAAATGTTTTAGGATATTCAAAGAGATGGTTGAAAATGAGACTGATTTGAAAATCAAGTACTTGATATCAGATAATAGAGGTGAGTTTACGTCAAAAGAACTCATGGATTTCTATGAAGAACATGGAATAAAAAGACAATTCTCAGTGACACCTCAACAAAATGGAGTCAATGAAAGGAAGAACATGATTGTACAAGAAATGGCTCGAACCATGTTGAAAGATTCCAATTTGGGTGACATATTTTGGGTACAAGTAGTACATACAACCATTCATATCTTGAACAGAGGAATGCTTAGAAGTAAAAATGATAAGACTCCATATGAAAATAATAAGGTTGGAAAATTTGACTCCTGGGTTGATGAAGGCATACTCGTTGGATACTCAAGCAAAAGCAATGCATACAAATGTTATAACCTAAGACTCAACAAAATAGTGGAAAGCATCAATGTAAAATTCGATGAAACAAATGTGTTGAAGACTAGGAAAGAAAGAAAAAATTCAAAAGAGAAGGAAGCAAAAGAAGAAATAAAGCAAGAAGAAGAAGAAGAAGAGAAGCAAGCAGAAGAAGTGCAAGAAGAAACACAATACAATCAAAAAGATCTCCAGACACCTTCTAAGACACCTAAACGTTGGCATCGGAAGAATCATCCACCAGAACAAATTATTGGGGATAAAAATGCATGAATAGAAACTAAAAGAAGCAAACAATCATGTACACGATAACAAATATATTTATCATTATTATCCAGAGTTGAACCAAGTAACTTCGAGGAGGCCAACAATGATGAACATTGGATCAAGGCCATGTAAGAAGAATTGAATCAAATAGAGAAGAATGAGACATGGGAACTAGTTCCAAGACCTAAGGACAAAAACATAATAGGCACAAAGTGGGTATTCAAAAACAAGTTGAATGAAGATGGACAAGTGACCAAAAACAAGGCAAGGTTAGTATGCAAAGAATATGCACAAGTTGAAGGTATAGATGTGAAAAAACCTTTGCCTCAGTAGCTAGAATGGAAGCAATTAGAATGTTCTTGGCATATGCATACTCTAGAAGGATCAAGGTATATCAAATGGACGTAAAATCATCCTTCCTTAATGGAGAATTAGAAGAATAAGTTTACATAGAACAATCAGAAGGGTTTCAACTATCAGAAAAGGAAGACTATGTTTGTAGACTGAAGAAATCCCTGTATGGACTCAAGCAAACACCTAGAGCTTGGTATGAAAGATTGGACAAATACTTACAACACCAAGGATTTCAAAGGGGAAGCTCAGATAGTAATATCTATATAAAAGTGGAACAAGAAAGTTTGACTATCATTGAAGTATACGTGGATGACATCATCTTTGGAAGCGATGATGACAAGTTGAGTCAGAAGTTTGACAAAGATATGCATAGTGAGTTTGAAAAATACTTACAACAACAAAGATTTCAAAGGGGAAGCTCAGATAGTAATCTCTATATAAAAGTGGAACAAGAAAGTTTGACTATCATTGAAGTATACATGGATGACATCATCTTTGGAAGCGATGATAACAGGTTGAGTCAGAAGTTTGCCAAAGATATGCATAGTGAGTTTGAAATGTCCCTACTTGGGGAGTTAACTTTCTTCTTGGGACTCCAGATATCTCAACTATATGAAGACATATTCATTTACCAAACCAAGTGCATCAAGGAAATGTTGAAGAATTTCAGAATGGAAGATTGCAAACCTGTAAGCACTCTTATGTGATGCAAGTAGTTGGACATGTTACAAGATTTCAAACAACACCGAAGGAAACCCCTGTTATGGAAATAAAGAGGATCTTCAAATATATTAAAGGAACAACAGAGTTTGGACTATGGTATCCGAAAGGGAATGAGCTGAATATGGTTGCTTACACATATGCATATTGGGCATGAAGTATTGATGAAAGAAGATGTACGAATGGAACAATCTTCTACTTGGGTGATTTTCTGGTGTCCCGGTTGACTAATAAGTAGTCTTCAGTATCCTTGTCCACAACATAAGCAAAATATATTTCAGCAACAACATGTTGTACTCGGGTCCTCTGGATAAAGCAAGCCCTGCAAGACATACAAGTATAATATGACGAGCCTATTTCGATATTCTGTGACAATATCAATGCTATAAGCGTCTCCAATAATCCAGTGATGCATTCCAAGACCAAACATATTCTTATTAAATTCCACTTTCTATCGGAACAAGTCACGGAAAAGAATATCAAGTTGAAGTACATTGGGACAAGAGAATATATTGTAGACATTTTCACAAAGCCTCTCCCAGGGGATACCTTTGAGTATCTTCGACATAAACTAGGAGTAGTTATTTCCCCACATTGGTTTACACATCTTGCAAAGAATAAAGGGGGAGAGAAATTATCAAAAGAATACATAGTGTCAGGGGGAGTTACTCTTTGCTATTGATGTCAAAAGGAGAGAAAAAGATCAGAAGCTTGAAGACATGGGGAGCAATGGTCACAGGGGGAGTATAAGTGTTGCCATCAATGCCAAAGAGGGAGATCATTGGAAAATTTGGTTGTCATTGATGTCAACCCTAGAGGAAGCTTCAAAGCAAAGTCTAGAATCTCGAGAGGTGTTGTCAAGTAGCCCCGAAGTTGATTAAAGAAAAATGGTAGGAAGTACATTGCAAATGAATGCAAAACCTCCATGGATTGATAGCCATCGTCAAGCTATTTCCAACCGTAGGTGGCACACCACATGGTTCCTCACGGTTGAGGAGATATGTCCTCTTGAAGATGTCATTAAGAAGGCTAGTAAAAGTTGGCCTCGGTTGGAATAAGTATTGAAGATAAAATTAAAATTGAAAGTGTAAAGTCGGCCCCAATGAATTAATCATGATTCAATGTGTTTGATGTAAATCTGTTATTCATGGTTTAAATAGGAAATGTGAATGCATATAAGGAATGATTGAATTTCTGAGTAAAATGGAGTAATTATGCTTTTTTCCATTGGCTAACCTATTAAGACTTATGAATCGATGAAATAAGTGTGAGGGTAGGGTGTATTCCTGTAAGGACTAGAATTATTTGAATGGAAAGCTTGCAATATATGAAGAAAATATTCACCCAAAAATTGATAGAGGAAATGTCTTAGTGATAGAGGAGAATTTCTGTGTAGATTCTGAGAGACTCAATTCTATGGAACCCCTTACTCTTGGGAGGAAGGTTTGCAAGATATGGACAAAATATTCATTTGGACAGTGACAGGAGTGCCCTAGTGTTTGGGGAAGCCTTCTGAGGGATTAAGGAAACCTTAAGCCCTGACAGAATTACCTGTCTTAGATGGAAAGCTTGGAGGACATGCAAATTCTTCATCCAAGTTCCTAATGGGATGCCTTAGTCGGTTTAAACCTGTGTCCCTGAGCTCTTGAAGGTATGGTAGAACCTTAGAAAAGACTAGAGGAGAAACCCTGAATTGGTTAAGTCTTGATTCAGACTAACACCATGAAAAAAGCCAATGTTTTTAAGTTAGAAGGATTTGAAATCCTTGGATCGGCTTAGCAGGAAGACCCTGACCATTGGTCGGAGGATGCAATCGTCATAATGGTCTAGTACAAGGTTGTGTTGGGACTCCGATGGGAAGAGCTCCGAGTCAACCATAATCGTTGATCTAATGGAGAGTGTATTGACAAGTTCGAGATCGTTGATACAAATCGAGAGTCTGTTGGAGGGAAGGTTATTGGAGGCTTGGATGGAGGGTTGTGATGGAGTCCGATGGCTTGGGAGTTCAAAGGCTATAGATTTGGCGGGAGATGCCTAGTGGGATCTCAGCCGTTGGAGTTTGTGTGAAACGCTTCAAGGAGGAGGAGGGGGGTTCATGAACCTTCCCTAATGAACAATTGTAAACCCCGAAGTGCATGGTATCTGTCGGATGAGATAAACGTGGGAAGTTTGATCCGTCAGAGCGTGTGTGGTTGTAGCAAGCTTGTCAGAGTGGTCTGTGACATCAGAGTGGAAACGATCTGATGGGAAGGGACTCTGAGAAGAGAGGTGGACCGTTGATCGGTGTGTGGGTAATATCAAATCTCAGTCGTAGAATCCATGGGTCCCATTTGTAAGCAAGTAGAATGGGCATTTATGTGGAGAGTAATTGTCGAGTAAGTGGAGGCATCGATGCAATCAAAGTAGTTGAACCCTAAGACCGAGAACTATTGGACCCCTGAGGACGATCCATCAGAATAATGTCATCGGGGAGGATGTCGACCCTGGAGATTGAGCATTCCCACGGGAATGATTTCGAATAACCACAGATCATTGATCTGATGGAGAGGATTAATCTTGACCATTTGATTGGGGGCGTTAGGTACTTGGTAATTTTAGAAAACTCTAGGAAAGATCTTCTCTAGGAATTAGTAAGAGTTAATATAACCTAAGTTGTGAGAAGAGAAGTCTTCATTTAAACAATTGATGAATCCAATAGCATGTCTTGAGGAAAGAAAGGAAAACCGACATCCCACCAGCCTGAGGGATGATTAGGGGGTCATGTGTGTTACATTGTGGTTTGATGCTTTGTCGACCTTATCTATATGCTTGAAAGGCCCAATATGATGCGTTCAACAAAACTTACATACTGCATAAAGATAAAACCAAATATCTTATTCACAATACACCTGAACTACCACAACAAGTTGTTCCTAAAAATAATTTCTTAACTCTTATTTGGCAGCCCTATTAGGTTCATTAAATAGTACTAAAGGACTCTTGTACACCTCCTCCTTCAACATTTGTTTTGATCACTCATTAGCCTCGATTTCCTTGAGACCACCTCAAAAAGAATTCTACCTTCAAAGTTTCTTACATGTTGCAGAGTTCTCTCCTTGCTTGACATAAGATTTGGTAGCACCTTCTAACTGGTTCATAGCCCTGCGTAACACCAATCATCACTTGAAGCTTCCCTTTAGGTTCATAATGTTTTCCGTTCCAATCAATTGAGCATCCATGATGTTTTCAACACATATCATGAACCAACATTTTCCATTGAGATTATGACCAGCCATCCTGTAGATGTTGTTCCACATGTTTAGCTTTTGCTTATCGCATATCAAGTTTTCAACATGTAGAATTACCAACCTTGTTAGGAATCTGCCACTTACCATCTTGTTGTTACGCAAGGTTAGTTTTCACATCATGCTCGTTGGATTTCTCGACATCAAATGCAACAACATTTTCCCTCTCTTGAGGAATGACAAAGATTCTAGTCCTCATCCTTAACATATGCATTTCTCCTTGTTATTTTGACAGGAGAGTATTATTGTGGTTTGGAGAGTAACAAATCTGTTTTGTTTCCTATTCTCAAGGAATAGTTGAGTTAGTTTAATATTCTTATTACTAGTTGAGATCCTATCTCCAACTATATCTATTATTGTATTTTGGTTGCTATTTCTTAGGATTTTGCCTCCTAGTTTGTTGAGGTAGTTTTCTCTATGTAAAGTTATAAAACTTGTGTTTGACTTAATAAAACACAATCATATATTTCTTTCATTCACACTTCAGTGTTGAACTCTGTTCTTGAGTGGTTAATTCCACATTCATGAAACTCATATAAGAACAAAGGTGCATTGTGCAACAATTTATTCCTTGCTCTTTTTACATTGTTAATATGCATGTGATGGATGTTTTACATTGTTAATACAAATTTTACATTGTTAATGCACGTGTAGTAAATAGATAGCTTCTATACATTAGATATATAAGTAATAGTTTTTTGATACTATGCACACATATGCAGGTGAAAAGAATTATGTTTTTGCCCTTTCGTTATCACTGTTAATAAATGCACAAAACCTCCCATTACATTGTAAGGTTGAAGATTCTTGTATTGGTTTGTAGCGAACTCATCTTTATTTAGCACAAACAATTTACTTATAGAATATTCCATTAATGATCAAATAATTACATTTTTTTATAAACGACCCATCAATAACCACTAAAAGCTTGCACATCTACTTCCTTACCCACTGCACCCCACTTCCAATAGCTACTATAATTGAAGGATGTATATTTGTTATCATAATAATAATAAATTAATTACATTTTCCTTCATATAAAATAAAAATGAAATGCAAAATATTAAGACTTTGAATATGAAAAACACTCTCGAAAGGTTACATTGATGTGATAGTATGGTTCCATCACTACAACTTTGACCTTGAATTACCATAACATTATTAGCCATACATGAACTTTTTTCTCTCATCAATCTAATGATGTAGTTTCATGGAAGAGGGCACTTGTCTCCTAAAAGGATAATTTAGATAATATTTATCAATATTATCCATTCTTTGCCTATTGGTTAAAGAAAACAAAATATGTTCCTCTCTATAAAACGACTTAAGTGATGCAAATATCAATTCAAACTCAAAAATATATATAGCCACAACAAATTTAGTGATTTTTTCTATGATTAATATTACTTTTTTTTTTATCACAAGTCATAGGTAACTTTTACATCATACATTAACAAGGTAATGAGATATCATACGCATTTATATTGGGGCTTATTTATAAGGTATATTAGATCAAAATTAAAATGTAGCGCATTGATTTGGTTATTAAAGATGGTACATGTCCTAAATATGCATTGACCAATCAAGTCTGCATTCATATAAGTTTCTTAAATTTTATTTATGGATTCTTCTTGTTGCTACATTATGCAAGTATGTTTAGTGTCAATGACTAAAGTGTACGAGGCTAATCTTTAGGATCCATTCCAAAAGCTCCTAGTAAAAATGAGCTCACTTCATGCATATATTAACAAGTACCACCATAATCTTTTCCTAACACTTCCCTCGTTGCATACGTTTTTATGCATGAATTTCAATGGAGATTATGTACACATCACCCTATCATTGATATATATAATTAATAATGAATCTGACTAGCAATAACAATAGTATATATTTATTATTGTTTATGAACAATGTATATGTTATGTTACTATTGTTGACATAATATAATTCAAGAAAACCCCAACAACAAAGAGAGATGACAAAGGACCAAGACTAGTGCCTGGAACACGATTGTGAAATAGTCGAGTTTATTGGTTTGTTGTTTAAATAAGATGAAAATGAGCTCCCGATCATCATTGATTATCAATGAAAGTAAGGTTGTGTGATGAAAATGAAGTAGCATTGAGGTAGAGAAGATAAAAATGGTGTACTTGATTGATATACAAGTGGTGTGATGTCTAAAGGAGTTACCTCTTTACTCACATGCATGGTTACATACCTTTTTCTTGTGGATAAAAGATGAGCCTTTGTTGATGTTGAGGCCAACACTAATGATAAACTATGGAGTTTTCTAGTAAATGAGGGTTATTTACAAATTCTTATTATTGATCTTGGTTGTGCCTAGTTGTACAAAGGTATTCTTCTCATGGTTGTTCCACCATTGGTTGGAGTATGTAGGAACACCAACAAGCAAAAATAATGACCACTATATGATAACCCAAATTAAGGTAGCAATTGCATTACCACCAAATAGAATGCAAAGACTAATGTTCTTCAAGTAAATGCACCACTTGAAAATATCTTTCTTGAGAATCCTAGTCTTGAAATTGTTGCTAACAATGAAACTCTAGGACTATTCCTACACTTGGTTGTTTCTTCCTATTTGATTTGTGGCTCTAAAACTTTATCAAATGAATCAAGTTAAAAGAATAAACAAATGCTCCAAAATAAATTGAAAAGGCGAAAAAATAGTGAAGAAAGTTGGGAATTCCATATTTATTGAAGAAACCATAGAACTGAAAAGGCTACCTAATGAAGAACAAATATATACCAATAAAAACCCTATATTTATCTTTTTGGATTCAATTTGAAGTTTTTTTTGCAAAAGTATTAAAAACATTCCTTTTGAACTGTTAAATATAATTATGAGATTTACATGCAAGCTCCACAAGAAACAATGCTTTACAGTTTTTGGTTTGAGTGAGAATTTGATTTTCACGGAGTTTATTTAAGAAAATAATGATAATATAAGACATGGAGAAGTCATACCTATAGTTGCAATTTGTCATTAATCTTCTCACAATGTCAACAATTTAACATTTATAAATGCTTAAACCATTGCCTTTTATAATGTGTTCCGATTGTGTAATGTAGATCTAGGATGAAAATTAATCATTCTTTATAATCACATGAGAAAATAAGACATGGCTTTCTAGAGAACAATGTTACAAGCATGGTTTCTTGAATTTGTACCAAGTGGAGTAGTTGTATAGCCATGGCGCAAGCCTCTAATAGACACGAAACTTACAACTTCTACAAACACCATGGTTATCAATATAAATCTAAAGAAAATGAAATACAGATTTTCATGACCCTGCAAACAATATTTGGAACATTGCATTGACTGTGACATCATTGATGGCAACGTTGCATGTTTTCAATTTTTGTGTTCTTCACAAGAACGTCACACTTATTCCCTCGTTTATCCACTACCAACTAACATGAAACAACCAAGAAACAATTGCTAATATACTTTAATATTTCTTAATCAATGAGCATCAAAGCATAGGACAAGAACAAAACCAATACATCCTACATTTATATTTGTCAATAGCATGACACAGATCAACCGAACAATAATTGTTGATGCACTTTATGCAATACAAAATTGCTTAATTAATGAGAGCACAAGGCAATACCAAATTTATTACATCTTGCATTATAATTGTTAGTAACATTGAACAACTTGCAGGGTGTGGCCATATCTAAATTAATGGTTTTAATTTGTTTTAAAAATTAATTTGTATATCAAACATTTCAACTGCTAATACCATGAGAATTATGTCACATACTTTGCTTTGCTTGCTAATAAAACGAAAGAATGAATTCATTAAATGAAAACAATTTTAAGTTTTTCAATATTTAATTTAAATAAAACAAAAGAATCAATACATCAAATGAAAACAATTTTAAGTTTCTCAATATTTAATTTAAATAAAACGAAAGAATCAATACATTAAACAAAAACAATTTTAAATTTCTCAATATTTAATTTAATAATCTGATGTTCTATAACTTCACAAAACAAAGGACATTTTTCACCAAAACCAGATTAACCTCCGTAAAAATTTTGATTTATAAAAAAATTATATAATCCTATTTTTAGGAGAGAATAATAAAAAATAATAAATTAAACAAATAAAACAAAAATTAAAAAAAATAATAATAAATTACATTATTTTAAAATCATAATAATTTATAATATATAATTAGTTCAAATAATTCTAAAATTCCTCATATGTTTACAGTAAAATAAAATTTGAATACCTAATATCCCAAAAGTAAAATTTGAATACTTAGTATCCCAAAATCATTATATCCCAAAATCATTACATAAATATTGAGAAAAAAATTACCTATTTTTAATCTTAGTTTGAACATCGAGCTAGTCAACAGAACTGTCAATTGACTTGGTTGATTTTTAATTGTTATTTGACAAATAAAATAAAAAATAAAAAGTGAAAACATAAGTCAATTTTGTTTGTATTATTGCTTTTGATAGCTTTACTCCAATAATTTTGATTTCTGGCCACATGGTTGGACTTCAATGTAAACATTAATAAATTATTATAAAAAATATGATAATTAAAACGATTTAACCAATAACTTTAAAACTTTTAATAAAAAACGTAGAATTACAACAAAATGTATATATTTATAATCTCAAAAAACATATAACATAATTATTGAATCAAAAGAGTCATTACTTTTAGCCATAGTTTGAAGTTTAATCGGGTCAAAAGAACCATTTCACTCATTTCGTCCAATCAAACTAAAATGACAAAAAAAAAAACGAACAGAAGGGTCATTTTTTTGTTACTATGACGTCCATTTGATAGCCCTTACTATGGGCAAGTGCTTTGATCTCGTAATGTTGATTTTTTGCAAAGTGGTTGGAGGTCAATCCCAACACGGATCCCTTGTTATACGAAAAAGGTAAATTACATGATCTTAAAAATATGATGCTTTAAAATAATTTAAAATTCTTTACACAAAAAACATATAATAAATTTAGATGCTTGCATCCCCAAAACCATATGAGATAAATTTTGAAAAACAAATAAACTTTTTTAACCCTAGTTTTAAGCCTGGTCTGGTCAACAGAGCAATGACTGATGTCGTCAATTTTCATATGAAAAATATGTTTACAATTAGCATCCCAAAACCATATGTCATAATATTGAAAAACAAGCAAATAGCCCTCGTTTGATGTCTGATCTGGTCTACAAAACCAATAACTGACTTGGTCAATTTTCAGTCGTTCTAATACAGTAAAAGGAAAAAAAATGTTATTTAGATGTCCATTTGATAGCCCAACTATGGCCCAAGTGCTCTTTCCTCATTTTAAGGATTTCTTCCAAAGTGGTTGGAGGTTAATACCAGTGACTTGTTATAGAGAGTGCTGGTAATCTGAAAACTGAAAGCTATGAATCACACTTGGCTGAGAATTTTAGCTTTGGCAGTTGACTGCTTATGCCAGGAAAAGAGTTATATTTATTATTTAATATCTCGTCGCTCTCTTGATGCTTTGGTAGTTAATGTTGGCAGTTGAATTTTAAGCATTGCAGGCATAACACTTTCATGGGAGGTGTTGAATTTTTCTGGACATGAAATCAATCAGTGTCTTTCTCTTTTGGTCACCTGTGGACATTTAATAATTTTTTAATCATATCTCATCTTATGTTCTAAATTGATGCTTAAAGTTTGTTTTTGAGTTTTGATCAATAGTGCATTGTCAAATAAAAGGAAGCTGAATCACGAGTTCGTCAGATGGTAAGGGAACATATAATGACAACAATATTTCATGCTACCAACCTTCTTATTAAAGTGCTATTCCAAAACAACAATGAAGAATGGCAGCTCAAGTTAGGTTTCTAATTTCTTTTTATCCTTCTATCAGGCATAAATAGTCCAGCAAAATGTCTTGATTGATTTTGAGAGTTGGAAGACTGACACTGATTACCTAGCACTATTTCAACGAGAATCACTTACAAGGAACAAGAAGGATTAGTCTCTCAATAAAACGTATCTCATTAAGTTGCCCAGTTAAAGATTGGATGGCTTTAGATGCCTTCGAAAACTTGGATCGTCCCAAACCTGAAGGCAAGCACCCTTAGACTGAACAGCAGCAAATCTCAGTTCAACAGGCATAAACAAAAAGAGAATCTCCCAAAGATGCAAGATGCAAACAAAATTCTGAAAATTTTCAAAGGCCAAAAACTCACAGACAAGAGTTCCAAGTTCAGGCTGACAGTAACCATTGGTTGCATGTCTTAGCCTGGCACATGCATCTGATAGCTTCTGAGAGGTAGCCTGGCAGGCTTCATTGTTGACATATACTTACACATTATAATCATAGTTAAGTTCTTCCCCAAGTTCTATGTCACGGCATGCATACATACCCAGCCGATAAATCCTAGTATCTAAAGTCTCTGTGTAAACCCTGTAAATTGATAAGTTTCCTGCACAGCTGCCAATATCAGAACAAATTAGTTCAATTATATGCATGTCATATTCATTCATATCATGTACAATTGCGTGTTGAATATTTTCACATTGATATGATGTACACTGATTGATACTAATTATATCCATTTGCTCATTTCGAGCACTTCTGATTTTCTCTGCCTTTTCCCATCCATTTCATGTGTTTTCTAGTTGTAGGAGTTCATTGTTTCCTCTAATTCGGTCTGCTATTATATCAAAAAAGCTTGTGGCCACAAACCTGTGGTTGAAAAAGCGTGCCAAATTTGACATTCTAAAAATATCGATAACCAGCTGATCTTCTTGAGGAACACTTGGGTGATCCATACTGAAAAGATATCTAGAACATGTAAAGACCATTGAATAAGAAGCTGTTTCCTGAGTTGGAATAGACAAAGCTGTACATGTTATGATGGAAATAAAAAATATTTAAAAACTAGAATCTTTGTAAGAAATCAAATCACCTGAGGCTATATTGATCACACATCTGAGCACGTTCGAGGGCTTCGTTCTGAGATAGCACCTCTCCAACATATTCAATAACCAACTTCCCCCTGCTCCAAATAGTAATGTCCACTAACAGATGATTAACAGAAATCTCTATTTGATCAAGTGGGAGAGCTCAAAAACATCTTGACAAAAAATGCACATTCTGTAAACCAGCATAATCACTCATTCTCTCAATAAATATTGTTTTATTTGTATTTCTAATTGTTACGCGTCAAAAACTTTTATTTCTTGCCGTAACCTGATGAATTACTTGAAATCCATATTCTGCATAAATGTGTCTAATTAAGAATGCAATGATTTAAAAACACAGCATTAATTTGAATATAAACAAACCTTGGGATTTGTTCAAGAGATCGCACACTCCACCCGTCTTTTGTTTTAAAAACTTCTAGGGCAAACTTGAGGCCATTCTGAAGCTCTCGGTTCAAACACTTTGATCCACATGGGCACTTAGTATTGCATTCCACTACATCTGGTGAACATAGTCCAAGCTGTAAAATACAAAGAGATTTAGAGATTCAGCTTGAACCATGAAGGTAAAAATAATATTCTTCTCACAGTTTTTCTGTGTGGTATATATCCAGAGCAGCTTTATTTTCTTCCTTCAGGACACTATTACTTTCAAAATAAACAAGACTTATGGTAAATGCCATAATGTAAGGCTGTCGAGGCTTTGTTAGTCAACGAAGGAACATATTTCTGAGTTTAGATCAGAATTAGGTTAATTCAACAAATTATAAATCAAGAATATTGGTAATTCTGCAACCTGGAATAATTCCTACACCGCTGATATGGCATATTATAATTGATTTGAAATGAGGAAGCAACCAACACTTTGTATTCAAATTCGGATTTCAGATAAGAATAGCCAATGTTCCATGATAAATCCTCATCCTCAATGCAATGTAACTTGACTTTTGCGTCTGTTTCTCATGACCAGCAAAGTGGAGAATGTTGGCGCACTGCACTCTGGCAGCCCCATGGTAAATTTTAAGGAGCCATAATTATCTTTCAAGTGCAGAAACTTTGGTGAAACTTATAATTCTGAAAATATCAAGGATCAATATTTTACAAGAATTTTGTTATATTTTCTAAATTTTAAAAGATTCAAATTTTTATATAACTGACAAATTTTCACATAAAATAATTTGATCCAACAGAAAGTGGGGCAAATATTCATTTTGAATTGGCAAATATTTTTGGGCAAAAGTTGGCAAACTAAGCCAATTGGTGAATATTAGCCCCTACATTCCCAGACTTCAGAAACTTACTGAAAATGTCCCCTGCAGTCCCTTGTACATCACTGGTACATGGGGACTTCAATGAGGATGTGCCCTACAGAAATGGAACTCCCAATACTTTGGGGCACTTGTCAGTTTTCTTAAGCCCAGATCTGATCTCTAATTCCAATAAAAATAATTTATATCCAGATGCATGCACAAAAAACAATAAATTCCAGATCTGATTTTTATGAACAGAAATACACTGAGCTTATAAACAACACATGCACAGCAGAAAATGAAAACCAATCACACAATTTGACACACTGAATTTTGGGTAAACACCTCTGGAAAAACCCCGAAGAGAACCAACAAATTTGAGATTTTATTGATTTGGCCCACATAGAAGAAATCTGGAATTTATTACAGCAATTAAGTACCTATACTTAGCTCAGAACTCTGAAACATCGTGCCACATAAATCTGCCTTGGAATCCGTGCACAAACAACAATGCGCCCTGCCTCGATTTTCATGCAGATCAGGCTTGGAACTGCACCCAGCCTGCCTCAATTTGTGTGCAGATCTGAAGCTGTTCTGCTGCCTGAAAAATGCACCCAGCCTGCCTCGATTTGCATGCTGGCTGCCTGTGTTTATCCCTGCCTCCATTTGCGTGCTGGTTGCCTTGGGAAATGCACCCTCACTTCCTCTCAGCTATTCTCCCTTCCACTCCTCTTCAGCACTCAATCTTTTCCCCAACCAAGTCGAATTACCCTCTCAATCTTCTCTTTTACAATTATATCTCCAACCTCGTAATCTTCACTTTGATCTACAGACGACATCGAATTAGATCAACAGTCACGATATAATCTAAAGTTCACTTTAATTAACTTTTTGAACTTTGGGTAAGCATATATTAATTAATAATTAATTAATGTGCTTTTTGTAAAAGTCACAAAGTCACTTTATAAAAATAAAGTAAGCCTGAGAAAGGTGTTGGATGACTTTTGCATGCTTCGACTCTGAGCCAATGCAGAAGCAGTGGTCCGAGCTACAACATTTTAACACTCCCTCTTAGCGAGAAAAGTGTTCTACACCACCCCCAGCTTATCATTGAAGAACACAAACTTCCCCTTTAACAAAGCTTTCGTTAGGATGTCCACAACATGCTCATATGTAGAGACGCACTGAAGCTTCACACCTCCTCTCTAAACATAGTCCCGGATGAAGTAATACCAGATCTCGATATGCTTTGACCTGTCATGGAACACTGGATTCTTCGAGAGTTTAATGCAACTCTGATTATCGCACTAAATGATGGTCGGTTGCAACTTCTGACCAAATAATCCAATGAATAACTTGCGAAGCCATATGGCTTCACAACTTACCTGACAGGCTGCCATATACTCTGTCTCTATAGAGCTCAATGCCATTGACTTTTGGTTCTCGCTGAACCAAGACACAACTGTCGATCCCAAGTTGAAGCGGCACCCAGACGTGCTTTCCCTGTCAACTGCACTGCCTACCCAGTCTGAGTTTGTGTAACCCATCAATCTGACTCCATCCCTCTGAACATAGCTCAGTCCATAATCTACCGTACCTCGTAGGTACCTAAGCACATGTTTTGTTGCCACCCGGTGCACCCTCCTCAGCTCAACCATGAAATGACTAAGGTTGTTGATAGCAAAATAGATATCTGGTCTAGTGTTGCCCAGATACATCAAAGAACCAATCAATTTTCGATACAAGGTGGGATTTGTTGCCTCCCCAATTGCACCGGAAAGGACTTACTATGATCAATAAATATTGAACAAGGCGGTAGTTCAAAATTCAAAATTCAGAAGTTTTGCAGGGCATTATTGCCTCTTCTTCTTCTTCTTTTTATGCATGTTCCATACCTCCATGGGGAAATTGTAATAAAATGAATTAGCATGAGGTCTTTTGTATATAAAAGACTCAGCTCCCTAAGACTTGGTCATTAGTGCATTACTTTAGAGTGGTTTTTTTCACTTGGTTAATTATTCCTCGCTTTTCAATGACTTATAATTTTCTAAGTTTTTTCACTCATTCCTCCAAAGCTAGAGTGTGTCCTAATGGTTAGGCCTTGGAGTGTTCTGTCTGAGTCTAGTGTCAAATGTATATTACCATGCTAGTCATTTACCCAGAGTCTTATGGACATGCATTAGGTCCCTCCAGGATTTTTAATTGTTTTAATAAAATGTAAAATTCCTGTAAAACAAAGTTTTACCTTGTAAATTGATGTAAATATTGAAAAGTGGTACTAGGAGGTGTTATATGCCTTGGGGAGTATTGTTTTCTAACCCAGAATACCCCTTTTACCAATATACCCATTTTCGAGAGAAATAATTGACTTTTGCTCATAAAAAATCAAATTTACTCAAAAAAGGTGAATAAATCAGCTCCCTATTATTAAGGAAATATGTTGAAAACATGTTTTTGGCTTGTCTCTAGTCTAACTCCCTCTCTTTGCTAGTTGTTGGCATTTAAGGTGAGTTGTTGTAATGTACCCATCTTTGGACATTATTATATTATAGAAGGGATATTTGAGGATTCTCTCTTTCGTGGGGAATTTTCCATGCCAAGAGCGCCCTTTCTCATCTGTTCTTGGAGGGGTTTCTCTACAGAATAATTTATTGTGACCAGGGGCGAAATTACTAAAGGAGGGCGTATTTTGGATGAGTGATCTTGTTTTTTGAGGTCAGATTTATCATCTACAACTGGGGTTTCTTCTCATATGAGTTAGTCTTCTTCAGATCTATAGATTGGTGGCCTTTTCTCAGAGTTTGGAGGCCATATTCATAGAGGCCGAATTATTATCGACTTACTACAGCCAGTGGGCTGCAACTTCCAGCTAGGGAGATCATATAGTGTCAAGGAACAAAGCCATTTTGGAGGTACAAACTTAAGTAAGTGTTTGGAGGACTTTAGGAGCTGCATCTCATTGTTTCTTCTTTCTTTTGGAGCTATCTACAGCCACAATATCAATCTGATATATGTATTTCCAGATCTGAATATTTCATGTATGGAGCTTCTTATTTAATAAATAAAGGTCAGATCTGCTTTGCGGCTATATTTTGGTATTTCTCTTCATGGATTTTTGTTGAAGTATTGTTATTATCCTATTGGTTTGTCATATGCAATTATTGGCTGCAAAAACAAATACAATCAGACCATAAACAACCCAGAAACACATTGCATGCAAACTGTTTGATAAAATACCACAACCAGAAAACCATAAAACTTAACATGTTCCAAGCAAATCTGTTTAGGAACATTACAGTGGTATCAAAGTGAATTTCCTTCGCCAGCCTGTGATATACATTGATGATCTAGAGGAGAGATGGAGTTTGCGGATTTTGCAGAGGAGATCATATATTGTAATGAGGAATATCAAGCCTTTAGTGAGACATTCAGGGCTCAAGTGACATTCCAACAATTTGTATCCATAAAAAATCCTAGGTGGAGCAAAGATGAGGTTACACAATGGGTCAAAAGGATGGAAGAAATCAATTATTGGTTCAACATAGCAAAAGAAAACAAAGCCAAAGAAGGCAAGGAGGTAGATACATCACTACCAGCTAGTAGATGGAAGGAAGCACAGATTGAACCTACACCCATTAGGTGCAGGGAACTTTGCTACAGTTGCAAAGTGCCTTGGGAGCCAAATCACAAATACAGGGGTAAAGGGAAGGTGCACATTGTTAAGGTGCACTACGACAGTGAGGATGAGGAGATGCATGAGGATGCAACCATAGATGCCTATTTAGAGCAGTTTGATGAGGCTAGTGACTCTTGCGCATCTGAGCATCAGTTGGATGGACAGGATGATAGTGCATGTGCTTTAGCAGTCCTATCAGATAATGTTGAGGACTAAACACTTCAGCATAGTGGTGACACGTGTGAGGATTCAGATGTGTTAGCACTTGGTATGAAGTCATGCGTGGAGAATACGTTTCCTCCCATGCATTTGAGCATGACACAGTTCTTACCTTCTTAGACATTTATGATAGACATGGCACGGGAGGATATCAGTAGCATTCCAGAGGTGGTTGAGGAACCTTGTGTAGCATTTGAACACAAGGGACATGTGGATCTACAGACCCAGGAGGAGAGGCATGACTTGGAGATGGACAATTATATACATACCTATCAGTATGGGGAGAGTGAGTCACCTCTTTTGGGGAGTCCATTGATAGATAGATCAGGTTGTCGAGACTGACAGCTTGTTGGGATACTTACTTCCAGGATCGGTCTACGGTGATGAGGAAGCACTCCTTATTGATCGGGATGACCATAGCACAAGTCTGGACACATCTGTATGGGATCCGGGCGCAGATGATATTAGCAGGG
The DNA here is from genome assembly GCA_000966675.3 of Picea glauca. NCBI lineage: Eukaryota > Viridiplantae > Streptophyta > Pinopsida > Pinales > Pinaceae > Picea > Picea glauca. The sequence continues at coordinate 18,226 of JZKD02S2194054.1, forward strand.
TGAGTGCACAAGAGGATACAACTACTCATACAGGATACAGTGCAATTCATATGGGGGTAGCAGTGGGTGATGGTGTGTAGTGGCATACAGGAGGACTCAGTAGCATAGTGGACAGTGGGCAGTTCGGTGCCTTATCTTTTGAGGAGTGTGTTGTTGGGGATTCCATTGTTGACACTAGCAGTGAGAGGCATGAGGTAGCACCTCAGCAGGATTGTGATAAGGAGTCACAACACTTGGCAGGACAGTTGAGAATCAATGAGGACATGATAATGGAAGCCACTAGATGCATTGATGATACACACGTATTGGTGGCAGGATATTGTTGGAGGTTCTCGATGGCACATGATAGTTCGGATGGGGGACTTGCCATTGATGACTTCCATACACTCATGGAGAGAGTGACTGTGATGAGGGCCGACTACTAGCAGTTGTTGATGGATAGAGATTACCTATTGGAGGTTGGTGAGATGTATCACACGGCACTGTGGGAGAAGGAGATTGAGGTGGACCGACTCACTCATGAGTTGGTGAGCACACGAGCATTCTTGGAAGGCGCACAGACAACCATTCAAGAATCAGGGTCTAGATTAGAGGAGATCTTTGAGGAGACTAGTCAGGTATCCTCTACATCTATCTCATTAGAGAGTCAGATATATCCTTCAGCTACATTGCTAGCGGGTGTTGGTGGTTCGGGAGGGGGGCGCCAGGTGATGGGGGAGCATGAGGAGTATCCAGGATTGTTGATGGGTATGGGGAGATATGACCAGGAGACGTTGGAGGATGTCCAAGTGCCACAGGGGCTACCCTTCATGAGGGGTTATGAGTTAGTTGGTCATACACACACACCTGGGGATTCCAGAGCTAGGGGCAGTTATGAGGACACTTCCATTTTGGTTCCAGGAGTGTTTGTCATCCATGGAGAGGTTGACCCTGTAGTACACCCAGGATACAGGATGGTGCAGGAGGATTCAGGAGCTTGCATGAGTATATAGGGACATGCAAAGGTGTACAATGGAATCCAAGAAGATGCATTGGATTGCAGGGAGGAGACATACTTAGTGGAGCATGGACATTCCTCTCCCTTGAAGCAGTACATAGTTCTGGGAGATCACCTTCACAATAGTAGCAACTATATGAGTGATGATGGAGGGAGAGTGATTGACCAGCAGGGTGTGGAGTTATCGACTGTTGTACCCGATGGTTGGAGTTTAGTGATGAGTATAGGCGATTATTCACCATGGGTACCAGTGGATGAGCTTTTGGTCAAATCCTTGGGATTGACCAAAGCATATGATACTCCCCAGGCCTACAGACGATTGCAGTTATTTTTGTCAGCCATTCCCGATATTTTCATCATTGACAACAGCACAGGGGGAGATAGACAGTGCCAGTGGACATGGAGAGTCAATAGGCAAAGACCTCCTGACAGGAGTGACTTTATTACATACAACAGGATAGGGGAGGATCATCAAAGACAAACAGTTGAGGACTTGGGCGTGATGGAGAGTATCTTAGGCCATGGGATAGAGCATATCTCAGAGGTTGATACAGATTCAGATTCTCAATGGGATGAGGATGGAGGGCTTCCGACAGTTATCAGTATGGCACATCAGTAGTTAGTGGGGATTGGAAGTGATGAGCTTCCAAATTTTCCATGGGATTCGGGAGTCCATTTGGTCAGTAGTTTGCTTCATCTTATGATGGTCTGGGTTGTGCTAGAGAGCAACACACTTCATTCTTGGATTATTTTGAGAGGGCTTGCTCGGATTTGTTCTATGTAGCAAGACAGGTTCTCTCTATTGATACTCGTGATCGAGTATGGCGATGTGTTGTTGTCCTTATACACACTTGCTAACGTGGACCAAGTCCAATCCACTTAGTGTGTCCTTGGGCACACAATGCCTAAGTTCAAGCCCACTGTCACCTCGACTTGAACTTCTTCTGTCTAGGCTTACTCCTAGGGAAGCCAAGGGGGGTAGACCCTAGTTACTATGTGAGTGATTAAGGTGTTCTAGGAGTGGATTTTAATTATTTAAAGGTTGGGGGGAATCTAGCCTATATGAAAGGCAAACAATGCAAAGTGCAAGATTTTAATGCAAAGGCAGGCCCTTTCCCTAAGTCAACTAAGACTAGTGCCTAAGGTTGGGCAAGGGGTCAACTAAAGTTAAAGATTTTAGACTTCAAACTTTACAAAGATTACAACTAAATACAAAGAATTGAATTAGCTACAAATGAATGAAATAAACAACTATTAAGAATATCTAAAGATACAACTAGATACAAAGATACAATTATGGACAAAGCAAGATAATAAGCACTAACTTGAAACTAACTTGATTGTGTAGGGAAATGAAGGATTGCTCAAAGGAAAAGATTACCACAACACATCACGCCAACAAACCCAAACAATAGAGTGCCTCCACAAGATGTGCAACTCCAAGGGGTTATTTCAATGGAATCCAACACAAAACTGCAACAACAAACCCAAACAGTGAAGTTGCCTCCAAGGGATGCGCAACTTCAAGGGGTTAAGCCAATGATTCAACACACAACTCAAAATTAGATGAAAATGCTCAAAGGAGGCCTCCAAGGGCAAGTGCGCAACTCTAGATAAATGAAAAATAAAGCAAGAAGCCTCCAAGGGCAAGCAATGCGCAACTCTTAAGTTCACTTAGTTAACATCCACACAATGCTTAAATAAAATTGCATGTAAAGTAAATGGAAGTGAAATGTGCTTGCAAGATTATAAAGCATAAACCATGAAATAGATAAAAGAAATTAACCCAAGGTTGTAGTGGATTAATTTTAGGATTGATTTAGTTAGTTAAATGAAATGTGAATCCTAAAACTAAGTGACTTCCCTAGAACTCTCCCCGCTTATACCAAAAGGATTGTTGGGTGCTCAATAAATGAGGCAAACAAGGCCACACCCTAGCTCCATAGGTCAATCCGGGGAACAAAAGTACTCAAACAAGGGGGACACCTAGTGTCGTGAGACCATTCCTAATCTAGCACCCCCTGCTCTTTCCTTAAGTCCCTTTTTTGATAGCAAAGTTGGGACAATTAAAGGTGTTCTAGTTAAACTAGATTGATTTTAAGCCCTAAGGAGCTAAATATTGATTGAACCTTAGAATTGATCGAATTAAGTTGAGTTAAATTAAAAGATTGCAATGTAGAGTGCTTGAAAAGTAAAGTGCTTGTAAATGAAATAGAAGTACTTGACAAAAGTAAATATCTTGAAAGAATGAAGTACTTGAAAGGAAATAACTTGCAATGACTTGGAAATGAAATAGAATAGACAAGTGAACAAGTAAATGATTATGCCTCCATGGGCTTAAGCAAACATTATGTGATTATCTTCTAAGATCTAGAGATTTAAACCATTAAGCATGAACAAGATAGAAGCAATAACTAATAATATCTACCTAGCCTTACGACTTAGGATGGTTGGCTTGGCCAAACACTTTCCTAGTTGTAGGCAAACAAGTAAATGAAATAGAAAGATAACTTGGGAAAACAAACTAAACTATGCAACCACAACAAGTGCACAAGATGGAGAACAAAGCCTTCCGATTTTGTGCACAAGTGGGTAAATAAAATAAATGCTTGAAATAAAACTTATCATAGCCACACAACCTTGTCCTAATGACAAGTGGGGCAAACAAGTAAAAGAAAACAAATGCTGAAAATTAAATATACAATCCTAGCCTTACGTTTTAGGATGGTTGGCTTTGCCAAACTCTTTCCTAGGTCTAGGAAAACTAAGAAAATAAAAACGCAGAAAATTTACAATATTTTGATAAATGCAAGCCCTTGGGACTCCCTTGGGCTTGCTTACAATGAGAAATAGAAGAGAAAGAAGTCGCTACTTATTACCCAAACTTGGGAGGTTGATCTTTTGCTTGTAGATGCCCCAAATAGGTTGTTGATCACCTCTTTTGTCACCAACCTGCAGAAAACCGCAAGCAAAAGCTTGTTGGAAATGCTGCACAAAGTGACACAAAATCAAGAAAAAAATTTATAGTTACACAGAAATTTTCTGCAGAAAATTATAGCAAACAAATATGATTAAAAATGACCTATTCTATGTGTTAGAATGCCCAAAAATGAAAGGAAAATAACATAAATATATTGCAGAAAATTTTGAAGGTGAAAATGGATGAAACAAGCTAGTTTCCAGATTTGAAACAAGCTTCTCCAACCATAGAAATGACCTGCAAATAATTGTGAGCAAGCTACAAGATAGAGCAAAGGTGTGAGTAGAGATGTTAGAATAAACAAAATACTTTGCTAATCTAAAATCTACTCGTCTAGATCTACAATAAGACTATTGCAAATCTACCCAAACAAAATAGTTTGTTTGGGATCTCTACTTTAAACTAGTAATCAAATGCATACACAAAAAATTGAACCAATACAAGTCACCTCCAATAGATAATGCACCAAGAATACTCTCAACACACCACAGGCCTCCAAAAAATTCTTCTATTAATGATAGTAGAAGGTTGCTGCAAATACTTGCAACAAACTTCTCTTCAAAAATGTTGAGCAAGAATGAGGAAGAGAAAAAAATGGGAGAGATGGGAGAAATTTGAGCATAGTAATAGTAGGCAAAGAATAGATGAGAAATGAGGAGAGGAGGGCCTTCATTTATACTTGGGAAGAAAGAGATACTCCTCTTGGATGCTTTTCAAGTGTCAATCACAAAGCATTGTTGAGCATCTCAAGGAGGGGGGCGCACTTCTTAGGGTTTTAGCAACTTAAGACTTTGGTATGTGAGTGGGAATCAGTTGGCATCCATTTTTGACAAGTCAATGCATGAGGTGGACGCACTAGGAGGGCTCACTTAAGGAGAGAGGAGGCCCCACAACTTTAATTTTTTATTTTCCATAGTTTTCTCTAGAAGGGGGGCGCAACTTCCCTAGGGGGAATGACTTTTTGATGTGATGTCTAACTAGAATGGGTGGATTAAGGTTTAAAAAGGGTTTAGATAGCTTAGATATGGGTTTAGGCATCATCTGCCATCTTTTCTCTAACCATTTTGCTAATATTACAAAAATTTGACATTTTGACTATGTCAAATCAAGCAATTAAATTGTTGTTTTAGACTGACTTAGACTCCTCATGGACAAACACCTAGCAAAACTTGTCCAATTGAGCTGAAACTTGGTCCAAGGTTGAAGGGGGTCTCATTCCATTTCTTTTGAGCACAAATACCCCTATCAAAATCCCAAGGACCTAATTTTTACAATTTTTATCAAAAATTAATTAAAATTACCATTAACTAGATAATTTTAAAAAATTAAAAAAAATACTTTAGACTCTACGGAATTCTGCAAGACTCTTAGAGATTTCTAGCATGGTCATTTACAATATTCCTAGACACTAGCTACCATAGGGCTCGACCATTAGAACACCTTTCACCACTTTGGAAGATTTATTGTTGGAGTGAAAAACTCAAGGGAAATTAATAAGGTTGGTTAGGCCAAATTAATAACCTGAGGAAAAAAAACACTAGATGAAATGACTTCCTCAATGATGAAGTCCTAGGCAACTGACCTAAACTATCCTAGTTGACACAAGCTAAGAAAGTTATGTTTTTTTCATAGTCAAGGTATGGGAAGATCATCAAGGAATCCCAGTAGGCTAAGTCGCCCTAAAGTGAAGAGGTTGGTTTCCAAGAAATGAGTCTTCAAAGTCACAAATGAATAAAGGGGAAAAACATAGTAGGTTAACTTCGAAGGTGTTGGAAGTTTGACACACAGGGTCTGTAGTTTCTCAATCAAGGGTGCCTTTGGGAATGAGCTACAACCATTGGTTCCTGTTATCTACGAGACTCAAGTTCTATATTATCCTTTTACCACGTCATCACATGGGGGGAATACCCTAGAGAATATGTAGCGCTCTGGCAATATTTTCCATGTGTGACGACATTTTTTATTTTTTCTATTTCTTATGATTTTTCTTTTACTTTATTTTTCTTGTATGTCTCATGTTGAAGAACACATGCTTAACTTGCTTCAGACACCCCAGAGAATATGTAGCGCTCTGGCAATGTGTATACAAGTATTGTGCGGACTGGACGAGTCTCTGAGCAGGTAACCATGGTTGGCTTTTGCTAGCCACCCTCTAGGGCTTTAGCCCATAGAAAGAGGAACAGTCTCGTCCTTGATCAAAGCAACCAATCACCATAAGTAGTGGGAAGGATAGTGGGATATGAATATGGAAAGTGAAAAGTATGACACTGACTAATCCAAAAACAAGACTCAGTGTGTACCCCTGCTTCCAAAAGGCTTCCTAACTTTCCCAAGAACCAAGACAACCACCCAGGTATGGCCAGGGAAAAAATATAACCAACAAGCTAATGTCTCATGACCAAGAGGAGTGATCTGCACTAATCTAGAAATGCCTCAAATATTAAATCAGTACTCGCTATGGTTAGAGGCTTACCAACTTGTAGCATGTCTGTGGGATGTCCAACAAGCCCGTCCAATGTCATGGTGTCATTTATTGCTCAGTTGTTGCCCAAAATATGCCCCAAATAGAGGGGTCCATGTTGGCCACCATCAAGTACTACTCATTTTCCAGCATTCCATGTCTGCAACCCGGATGCCTCTAGATACCATCTCTGATATAGTTATCCACAAAAACGGGCATAACATCTGGCTCCAACTCGGGGACATGTGCTCTCCTGAAAAGAGTGCATGAGAACCTTGGATCTTTGGACAACATCAACAACCTACAAGGACCAAAACATAACAAGTATCATGCTCTCAATAAATAGATCGTAATCGCAACATGAATGAAACAACATGATAATATGTCTACTAGCAAAATGACATAACTAGGAAAGAAATTTGTTTAGCATTTTCATTTATTTACTTTTAATGTGGATGCAAAACACACAATGAGCACACACTTGTACCTAATCTAAGACACACCACGCATCTAATCTAACATGCAAGTGCACTATAATACAAATTCCCTAACTACTTACTCAAGGGTCCAAAGACCCTAAGTACCATCAATATAAGGGCGGAGGTGAGACGCCGGAAAACCCACTGGCATCTTCCTCCCATCTAAGGTGGACAAGTCATACAAATCATTCTTAAACTCTTTTACCACACAGGGGTCGGACCAAAGCACATCATCCTTGGGGTCAAAACTCGACGGGCCCCTCTTCTTGTCCCACACTAAAACTAGACTCTCCTCCAAATACTCCGGGTGCAAAATATCCTCAATATAAACCTTTGGGGGAGGGTCTATATTCATTGTACCTAGTTCCAACTCTTCTTGCTTAATCAATTCATTTCTCCTAAGGATATTCACTTCACCAACATCCTTCCCTTGGTACTGAGTCAAAACCTCCCTACGCTCACCATTCCTCAAAAAAAGGACTTCAAATGACTCTTTTCCAGCAAAAGGAAGCTCACTGGCGTCATAAGGGGGTTTGTAAGACACTATCAAAATCATCATCCCCTATTGACTCAGCACTACGAAGATCATACACATGACGTGGGGTCTCAGATTGGCTATACAAAACATCATAGGTTCCATCCCCCATGGGAATGAAAGCATGTGAACAATCCATACTTATATAACCACCTAAGGTTGTGGTCCAGTCTCTAGATAACAACATTCCCCAAGCATCCAGAACATCCACAATATCTATAGGGAAATAGCTCTGAGGTAAATGGTACAAATACATGTCTACATCCTGAGCAACATCGAAGACCTTGACCCTCTTCAAGTCCATCCCACATATGTTGCCATATCCTCTAGAAATCCCCAATCCCAACTTCTTAAACACATTGATTGGCATGACAGTAGCAGAAGCACCTGAATCAATGATACAATTATTAACCCTAAAACCATTCATCACTAAGGTACATAGAAAGGAGGAGTGGCATTGATTCATCCATTGAAATATTGGATGTCAATATTGAAGGGAGGGTCATCAACTTCATCTCCAGGTCTAAGCAACTTCTTAACTTCCTTCTTCATTGCAGGGATCTTTCAAATATCTATCAGAGGGACAGGAATATTCACCTTGGCAAGCATGCTACTCAAATCAACATTTAACTTAAAATCTTCTCTCACTTGCACAGGTCGACTTGGTTCATTTCTAACTGGAGGAGCTGTTGATCTAGAGGTGGGAGTGATGGGTCAAGAAACAGGTGAAGGCACACTACTAATAGGTAAAGGAAGAGGAAAAGGTTGAGAGATCACAGGTTGGGAAGGAGGTTGAGGGGCAACAGGTTGGACCGGTGGAGAAACTGAAGAGGGTGAGGTTGTTGTGTTAGCCTTGTTCTTCCTTTGATACTGCAAGAGTTTATTTTGCTTTATGTTTTCTCTACTTTCTTCATCCAACTCATTCCAATATTCCATGTATATCTCTTGCACAGTTTGCCTTTCCCATTGCTCATACTCTTCATCAGTCATGTAGACTTCTTCACAATCATCTTGGGAAATGGCCCAACAAGAGTCCAAGAAGTTCATTCACTGATCAGGTTTTTGACTCTCTACCAAACCTGAGCACTCATCATCTCAATGGAAGGCTTGACAATTAGCACACCATGGGATCTCTTCATTGTTGACAAGACCTACAAGGACTTGGGTATCAGATGGTCTTGTCTCTTGTTGTTGTTGAGGTCTCTAGTTATTATCTCTTCATGGGGGAGCAAAGGTTGGACCCCGAGGAACATTCATCATGGTGTTCTGGGATTGGGTGAGTTGCATTGTTAACTGCTCAAACTTCTGGCTGAGGGCTATGATTGGATCTTCGGAGGGGCTACCTTCTTTAGGCTTCTTCTCAATTTTCACTTGGGGGTAGCTAAATCATTCAATCTTAGCGTTGTTCAAGTCTTCCTCTATTGTAACAGCGTTAGTCATTGCCACGACCAAGTCTTGGGGAGTCGATCTCTTTAAGTAAAAATGGAATTGTCCCTCAAAAGCATCTAAGTAAGTGATGAGGATACCCTTGGCTTGGGGTATCATGTCCGTCGAGATCCGTTGTCTCAAAGTATCGAATCTAGCATTAAACTCAGGGACATATTCATTCTCCTTCTTCTTAATTCTATTAAACTGCGCTAACAAGGAGGAATGGTCCTTCTTAGTTCCCCATCTATTAGTAAATTTGGTCTCGAAATCATTGTAAGATAAGACTGAGTTATTGGCGAGACCTTGAAACCATGCTTTAGTTGGACCTTTGAGGGAAATGATGAAAAGATTCATAGCTACATCATCATGTTCTACACCTATGATCTCAAAGACACCAGCTAACTGATCAAGATGCTCCTCAGCAGTGACCACATTGTTGCCTGCATACTTGGGCAACCACTTCGCTGTATCTTTAGGAAAATCATGGCCTTTGGTTGGAAGTCTCAAAGGCCTGTAAAGGCAGTTGACCCAAGTGTTGGTGGCCATCAGAACAGGTGGGGGTAAAGGGAGAGCTTGGTTAAAAAGCTTCTTAACAATAGGAGAATTCAAAGGAGCTCTCCTACGATAGGTAAGGACAGTCTTCAATTTGGGAGGTGGATTCTCAGGAAAAGGGTTCTTGGAAGGTGGAGTCGACAGGTAAGTTGTATAAACTTACCAAAAAAAATGGGTGAAGGGTAAGACCCTCAATGGAGTCGCCAGGAAAACCTAAGGGTAAGGACCTTAAGGGAAATAAGCTTGCCAAAGGGATGTCGTTATGGTCTAGAAAGGATTCAAAATCCTCCCCGGCAACAACGCCAAAAATGTTATCGCACGGATTGTAGATCATGTAAATTCCTTCACGATTACAACCAATGGGCAACAAACCGGGACCACGACCCGCAATCACCTCAGGAAGAGTCCTGGGTGACCCCGGGGGGAAAAGACTGTGGATGGTCAAAGGCTTGATGGGCTAGGATGGAGATGGGAAAGATGAAGAAAAAGGGTAAAGATGGGAAAGTATCATGATACAAGACTTGATGGGCTAGGATGGAGATGGGAAAGATGAAGAAAAAGGGTAATGTGAAAGAGGAGGATGAAGGTGAAAGCCTAAGTATCCACAAGGACAATTCAACCTAAACCAACTATGCACTATGTCCAATGCCCAAGTATAAGTCCCGCCTAAAGTAATAAGTAACAACTGTTTGAGGAAGTATTTATCTTATGCAATTAAAGGTGTGGAAAGAACGATGTATCAACCTTAAACACGAATTATATCAATGAGACAATGATTATATCATTCGTTCATTCAATTCCAACAATTCTAGTATGATCGCACAAGTAATGAGATATTCCAACACTTGCCTTTAACAATGAAAATCATATATGAAGTAACTTATAACAGTAGTAGATTACTCTTTATACCAGCAAGATTTTCGATGTTTAACAACGCTAATCCAACCAAAACACTTGTTAGTTGATTGCCAATGAGTTAGCCAATGAAAAGCACATTCAACCAATGTTTTCTAAGCACTTCTCCAAACATTAACTAGATCTGAAATACAAGTTTGTAGCAGAGATATATCAGTTCTAAATCAGCAAGAAAAAATTCCAAGTTTCAGCTAAAGAGACCTGTTGTCGCCCTAATGCACACTTGCAAACGTGAGCTAAGTCCGGCTCACTTAGTGTGCCCTCGGAGACACAATGTCTAAGTTCTTGCCCACACTGTCACCTTGACAAGAA
>JZKD02S2194098.1:0-20689 GCA_000966675.3 Picea glauca
GGGGTATAGAGAGTGTGAGATGGGGAGAGAGCAATACAAAGAGGGGAAGTAGAAATGGATTGTTTCAGAGTGTGAGATGGAGGTAGAGGGAGACAAAGAGGGGGTGTAGAGAGAGAGAGAGAGTGTGTGAGAGAGAGAGAGATACAAAAAGGGGGAGTATAGAGAGAGTGTGAGAGGAGGGGGGGAGAGAGGGGTAAGGGGGGTATAGAGGTAAAGAGAGAAAGGGGGGAAGACTGATGATAAAGATGGAGGGTGATGCAGGAGCATCTCCCAAGACAAGTGAGCCAGCGTGGAATGCAAGTGGATAGCTGGGCACACGCCAACACAAATTTTTGATTTTTCCCTTGAAGTTGATGCACCCAATATAAATGAGATCATTTAATGAAGGTGCCTTGGTATAATGTAATCAGACCTTGAGCGCCCCGCTCTTGTCTGAAGTAGATGGAGGCATTTATAGCAGTAAATGTAGGTAGATAGAATTTAATATTAGATTAGACAGTTTTAGAAGAAAGAGGGAAAACGGATATAGACACCCTCATTGTGTATTGTAACATAATTCTAGATAGTTAGAAGAATTATGAGCATTGAGAAGAGAAGCAGAGAGAAACACCCATGTATAGTTATTTGGATTAATAAAAGAAATTGATTCAAGTTCATGGCGTTGTGTTTGTTCTCTGTGTATGTATGTTAAATAATATGTTCATGAGTATTTACTTCCTGTTATGAATTTGTTGTTATGCTGTGTATATGATTTCATGTGTCGAGACTGAAGTCTGAAAGAAAGTAGAAGAAATGAGCTTCAATTGTTTATCTATCTGAGCAAGGATTCCTGCAAGGAGTGCAGTTGAAGTCGTCTGCAAGGAGTGCATTGACAGAAGGCTCAGATAGTTTAACTTTTGTTCTCATTCACCTAGAAGTGAATTTGGGTTATAGGAGCCATGCAAGGAGTGCATGGGCTAAGGAGAGTCTCAGTCGTGAAACTAAGTGAAGTATTGAAGGACTGTTGCTGCAGGTGTGCGTAGAGTCAAAAGAACTCAACACTAGAAGTGTTCAAAAACTGTTGCAAGGAGTGCGTACAAGGACCCTCTTTGAGGTTGAAAGTGTGAGAGAGATCAGGAGGGATAAGGCTTCCAAGTTCATTGAAGAGAATCATAGGAAGGCTGTGCTGTGGAGTGTTTGAACAGGCGCTGCAAAGTTGCATGCGAGAGGACCAACTTTCATAAAGAAATACTAGGTTCACTCGTAGAAGACATCCTAGAGTAAGGAAGATGGTTAGGATATTGTGGAGAAGATTGGAAAAATCCCGTCAGCCATTGGATCGGTCAAAGAAGCAAGGAGGTTACAGTCAAGTTCGGAGTTCAAGCTCCAAGGGTCATGAGCCGTTGGATCATGGATCAGTTACCCGTCAACTGTCTGATCTGACAGGAGTTGCACAGGGTTTAAACCCTTGTGAGAAGAGAATGAACCCCCCCCCAAAAAAGGCATCGGGGTATCGATCCATCGGAGTTCGGGAAATCGGGATTCATGAGAGCAGAAGATCGGGAATTTCCATAGGTAAACCCCGACGAGTTCAGGGCCGTCCATCTGTTGGGATAGGTGGCAGGGATCGAGAGTTCATCGACATTTTAGAGTTTCAGAAGACAAGAATCCTTGACCAGGAGAACCCCGAAACGGCGAAAGGATCATAGTTGTAGGATCTCAGGGAGGACACGTGTCGTGTGGTCATCAAGATCGAGAATGTGGTTATCGGGGTTCAGGTAAGTGAAATTTTATGGTTTGGTAGATGACGCAGATGCCCACCCAGCACGTCCACTCCTACTAGGACCTTCCTTTATCCTAGGCCCGAAGAACTTCAAGGTTCTTCCGATCCCTTATTGGGACCCCTTAAAACCCACATAATGCTCTCCATGATCTCCCTTTGGCTCTATCAGGAAATCAGGTTTCGCGTTATCGTGAATCTCGTGGGCATGCTCCGCGTGCTACACAAAACCTCGAAACCTGATGGGTCTCGATGTCAACACTGTTCTATTCTTGATCGGGGATTTCCCTATCGGGAAATCAGCATATGTGGTGTCGTAACTCTCGGCCACTATGAATCCTCGACTCCCGAATTTGCGATGGCACCTTTTTCCTTTTCCAATATCCTCCCAGATAGCCTTCTCACATACGACCTGTCAGTCCATGGGACCACGTCCTTTTCCCTTTTCGGAGTTTCAGACTTCGCGGAAATGATATGCACGAAACTCGCGCCCTTGAAAATCCTGAAATGCCAAACCCCGATGCCACCTATCTTCCACTCGTTCTTACCTCCGTCAGGAAATTGCGTATCGGGATATCACGATTCCCATGTTTGTGAGTCTCTTGTCACTGAGAACTACGAAACGCCAAACCCCGATGCACGTGTGGGCGTTCTCCTCCACATCACCCCTCCTTGTCGCGCTATCAGTTATCGCGTGATCGCGATTTCAATTGTAGAGTTTCCTTTGCATGGGAAAACTCCGAATGTCGAACCCCGACTCTTCGGATTGCTGACACGTACCCAGTTCGGGATCTACGGCTATGATCCTCTTCAGGAAATCGCGGATCGCGATTTCTCCCTACGCGAATCCTATGTTCCTGGAGACTCCGATTCTCTGATGAGTCGAGTCCTGATGAGCTCTGACTCCTTCCCTATGCACTAAATCTTAAACCCTACGCAACTTCCCCGAGATCTAATGGCTGTCGGGACTTCACTGATCTCCCCTGTGAATCCTGACCGTCGACTCCTCCTCCTCGAGGATTTCTTCAGAAAATGACTAAGTGCTTCTTCTGAGACTTGTTCTCCAGGCCTGCGCCTACAGCTCCTGCTCGAAACCTTCCTCGACATGAACCTTCTATGCTCCCTTTCAACGATATTACAAAGGCGCTAAACCTTCTGAGCTTTATCCCACTCTGACTCCTCCAGATGGATTCGTGCGCACTCCTCGCGCTTGGAATTCAACAACTTCTCGAGTGTTGAATCCTTCAGAATCTGCGCACTTCCTGCAACAGCAGTCCTTAGCTCCTTGCTCAGATTCATGATTGAGTCTTCTTCTTCTTCAGCCTGTGCCTTCCTCGCATGGCTTCAACAACCCAAATTGACTTCTGGGCGAATGAGAACAATAGTTAAACTACTGAGCCTTCATCGACGCACTCCTTGCGGATGAATTCGACTACACTCTATGCAGGAATCTCCTGACTCAGATAGAGAAACAATTGAAACTCATTCTCTTCCTTCTCAAACTTTAGTTTCAAACCTGAAATCTTATGCACAACATATACAAAGCAAATGCATAACCAGAAAACATACATTCAAGAGCACAAACACAATACACAGAGAATAGACACATAACCATGTATTTGAATCAAAGCTTTCTTCTATTAATTCAATATTTGTACATGGATGTTCTCTACACAGTTCTCTTCTTGCTCCTTTATTCCTGAATGCTTCCCGAATTCTGAATTGCTAATGAATAATGATACAATGAGGGTGTCTATATCCGTTTTCCCTCTTCGAACTCTAAACTGTCTAATCTAGACTTAAACATCTATCTACCTGCATTAAATCTATTAAATGCCTTCTATCTAATTCATACAAGAGCGTATGGCTCGAGGTCTGATACAACATACAAAAGGTTCTTTCATAAATGCATCATTTATACATTGGCGCATCCTCTTGGATGAAAATTCAAAAACTTTCTGCTGGCTTGTCCAGCTGTTCATTGCCTTCCATGCTGGCTCGCTTGTCGTGGGCGATGCTCCTGCATCATACTCCTCAGCTTGAAAATTTTCATGGGCTCCTATCCATGAGCTCCTGCACAGTTTGTCCATGCTTTTGAATGACTGCTTCTGTTTCCCAGCTGGCATCCTCCACTGGGTGATTCTTCCATTTCACCAGATACTCAAAGTATTGCTTCCGTCTAGTTCTTTTGCTGATTATTTTGTCAAGTATCCGCTCCATCTGTGGCCTTTCTGCAATCGGCATCTGCTTCTGCCACTGAATTTTTGGCTGCTCATCACTTCCATCTCCTGCTTCCTCAGCCTTATAGGGATATAAGTATGATACATTGAATGTCGGAGATATTCCAATGTCATCCGACAATTCAATTTCATAAGCGTTTTCTCCCAGTTTCTTCAGGACTCTGCATGGCCCAATTTTCTTCGTCTTGAGCTTGTTGTATGTTCCCCTTGGGAACCTTTCCTTTCTCAGATGTGCCAGAACTAGATCACCAACCTCAAATTGAAGTTGTCTCCTATGCTGATCCGCTCTGCGCTTGTATTCCTGGTTCGTTTCTGTCAATCGCTACTTCACCCTACTGTGAAGATCCTCCATCGCCTCTGCGAATTCTTCATCTCTCGCACTCTTTGTCATTATCTGCTCTAAATATCTGAGTTCAGATACTCCTCTTGGCTGTCTGCCATATACAATTTCAAATGGACTTTTTCCTGTGCTTCGATTCACCGAATCGTTGTAAGCGAATTCTACCTGTGGCAATACATTTTCCCAGCTGTTGTGGTGCTTTGTCACTAGGCTTCTGAGTAAGTCTCCCAAACTTCTATTTACAACCTTCATTTTACCATCTGTCTGAGGATGATAGGCTGAACTAAACATCAAGTTAGTTCCCATCTTCTTCCAGAGTGTCCTCCAGAAATGTCCAATGAACTTTGTATCCCTGTCCGATACAATGCTTCTGGGTAAGCCATGAAGTCTAACAACCTCCTTGAAAAATAAATTTGCGATGTGAGTCGCATCGCCGGTCTTCTGACACGGAATAAAATGTGCCATATTTGAAAACCTGTCAACCACCACAAAGATGGAATCATGTGCTCTTTGTGTCCTCGACAATCCTAGTACGAAATCCATGCTGATTTCATCCCACGACCTTTCTGGTATGGGCAATGATTGATAAAGACCTGCGTTCTACTTTCTACCCTTAGAATGTTGGCAAACTCTGCACCTGTCAACAAACTTCTTGACATCTGTTCACATCTTCGGCCAGAAGTATGCTTCGCTCAGCTTTGCGAATGTTTTGTCATGGCCAAAATGCCCTGCTAATCCACCACTGTGCTTCTCCTTTAGCAGGTTCTCCCTCATGGAGAAATTCGGAATGCATAACTGGTTTCCTCTGAACAACAGTCCATTTTGGATCATGTAGTCCATCCACGGGCTTCTGTCTCTGAGAACTGGATTCTCAGTTGCCTCGTATGCCTCTGCAAAATCTGCATCACCTGCGTACATGTCCTTCAGATTTTCAAAACCCAAGGTTTTGACTCAAAACTCCTGCAACAAAAAACATTTCCTTCTCAAAGCATCAGCCACTTTGTTAGCAGTCCCTAAAATTTGTTTAATTACAAATGTAAAATTCTGCATATACTCTACCCATTTTGCATGTTTTTGGTTCAGCTTCTCCTGCTGAGTTACAAACTGTAATGCGTGATTATCACTATACAATACAAATTCCTTTGGAATCAAGTAATGCCTCCACTTCTTTAACTCCTGTATAATGGCATAGAATTCCTTATCATACGTGGAGTATTTCACCTTTTCCTCATCCAAATTCTCACTGAAATATACAATTGGTCTGTCCTCCTGGCTCAAGACCGCTCCTATGGCAAAGCCACTTGCATCACATTTCACTTGAAATGTTTTCTGAAAATCTGGCAACACCAACACTGGTTTCTCTGTGATCTTCCACTTCAACAGATTGAATCTTTTCTCTGCCTCTTCAATCCAACGAAAATATTTATGTCTCTTCTTGTCTGTGTCCATCATTCCTGCACTAATCCCACTGAAATTCCTAATGAACTTTCTGTAGAAACTAGCCAAACCATGGAAACTTCTCACCTCGAAAACATTTCTTGGTGATGGCCAATTCTTGATTACCTCCACTTTACTTGGATCCATCTTCAATTCATTTGTCGATATGACAAACCCCAAGTAAATGAGTTCTTTCTTCATAAATGAAGATTTCCTCACATTTATCAACAACTTCTCTTGCTGTAGCTTCCTCATTACTGTAGCTAAATGCTTCAGATGTTCTTCTCTTGATTTGCTGAAAATCAATATGTCATCTAAATAAACAATGACAAACTTACCAATGAATTCTTTCAGCACTTCGTTCATCAGCCTAATGAATGTACTTGGCACATTTGTCAAGCCAAACGGCATGACTAGCCATTCGTATAACCCTTCATTGGTCTTAAAGGTTGTCTTCCACTCATCGCCTTCCCTCATGCGAATTTGATGGTATCCGCTTTTCAAATCGACCTTTGAAAAAAAATTGGCTCCACTTAAACAATCCATCAAGTCATCCATCCTTGGCAATGGAAACCTGTACCTGATGGTTATCTTGTTAATGGCTCTGGAATCTGTACACATTCTCCAGCCTCCATCCTTCTTTGGGCTGAGTACCGTTGGAACGACACACGGACTTAAACTTTCCCTAACCAGTCCTTTGTCCAATAACTCTTGGACCTGCTTCTTAACCTCCTCGTTCTCCTAAGGTGTCAACCTGTACGCGGCCTTATTTGGAAAACTAGCTCTTGGTACAAGGTCTATGTGATGGCTTATGCTCCTCATTGGCGGCAACGAATGAGGTAATTCGTCCACCACTATATCAACGAACTCTTCCAACAATCCCTGAATTTCCTCCAACAAATCGTCCACTCTTGTGCTGGTCAAAATGATCTTAGGTTTTTTGACCACAAAGAATTGTGGATCCTCCTTCTTCTTTACTTCTGCCAGAAGTTTCTTCCCACTCATGAGAAGTATCCTGTTGTTCACCTCCGGTTTTACTTCCTTATCTTTTATTGGAAGTGCCCTGGGTGGTGCGCCTGCGTCAAGTGGTATCAAAGCATAAGAAGGAGTCTTTGCTTTCTATAGAATAGAAGGGAAGGAGAATTTCACCATGCCGCCAAGGAGAAGGGATAGACGATCACCCGATCCAGAGGAGGAAAGGGAAATGTCTAGAGAAAGAGGTAGGCAAGTGCAGAATACTGACATGGAGAGAGAAATGCGTAATCTTTGTGCCAGAATGGAGGACATGGAGACATCACAAAGGCACAAAGTTGATGTAGGAGATATCAGTGAGTCCAAAAATGAAGATGGTGCTGGACATGGAGAAGAAGAAATCCCAGCGGAAGATGCAGCAACTGAACGCTTACTTAAAGATGTTGCAAGAATGGGTGCAAAGGTAAAAATGGACGTTCCAGTTTATGAGGGAAATATGGATGTAGAAGAGCTTCTAGATTGGAATAGAGCTCTAGACACTTACTTCAACTATGAAGATATCAAAGAGGACAAGAAGGTTAGGCATGTTGTCATGAGATTAAAAGGACATGCAGCCTTGTGGTGGGATGAACTACAAGTTGACAGGCATTGCCAAGGTAAGCAAAAAATTAAGAGCTGGGACAGGATGATTGCAAAAATGAAGGCAAAATTCATTCCCAGAGACTACCAAATTTCTATGTTCAGGAGGATGCAGAACCTGAGACAGAAGCTGATGATAGTGAAGGAATATACTGAGGAATTTTACAGGTTGAATATCAGGGTAGGTCATTGCGAGAGCGATGATGAGAAAGTTGCCAGGTATATGAATGGCCTGAGATATGAGATTCGGGACGAAATGAGCATGGAAACCATCTGAACGGTGGAGGATGCTTATCAAATGGATTTGAAAGTTGAGGAGAAGCTGAGCCGTAAGAAAGGTCAAAGAGGCCGAGGCAGAAGTCAGCCCAGAGGAAAATCGGTTGCCCAAGATAAATACCCGAAGCCCAAGGACGACTGGACGAAACCTCAAACTCGGACAGAGAGAGGTGGAAGTTCACAGTGAGGACAATATGCTGAGCAAAGAGAACAACATACTGAGTAGAGAGGAGGATATGTTGATAATAATAGGTTTCCTTGTACCAGAGGTAGAGGAAGAGGAAGAGGTGGAGTAATTACATGCTTCACATGTGGAAAGATTGGGCACAGGTCTTTTGAGTGTCCAGAGAAAAAGAAAGAAACTGGAGAGACTCACATCACCGAGGCACAGAGGGGAGATGTTGAGGCAGAATACGCTGAAGGCGGAAGATCGTTGGTGATGTGAAAAGTCCTTTTGACGCCACAGAAGGAGATGGAGAATTCAACACAGAGAAATAGTTTTTTTAGGACTTCTTCCAAGACCAAGGATAGCGTATGCAAGGTTATCGTGGACAGTGATCGCATAGATAATCTTGTTCCGACCGAGATGGTAGAGAAGCTGGAGCTGGAGACAACTGATCACCCGAGTCCATACAAAGTTTCGTGGCTACAAAAAGGACATCGGGTAAATGTCACTAAACAGTGCTTAGTTGACATTAAGATAGGAGGATATAATGATAAAATTTTATGTGATGTTATTCCTATGGATGTTTTTCATCTATTGCTGGGTAGGCCATGGAAATATGATAGAAATGTGATTCATGATAAGAGGATGAACACATACACCCTGGAGAAGAATGGGAGAACCCATATGTTGCATCCAATTGAGGATAAAGAGGTGAAGCCGGAAGCAAACAACACAATACTTCTCATGAGTGGGAAGGAACTTCTTATGGAGGTTAAGAAGAAGGAGTATCCACAATTCTTTGTGGTCAAAAAACCGAGAATTGTTCTGACTAGCACAAGAGTGGATGATTTTCCATAAGAAGTTCAGGGACTGCTGGAAGAGTTCGTTGATATTGTAGTGGACGAACTACCTCATTTGTTGCCACCGATTAGGAGTGTGATTCATCATATAGATCTCATACTAGGAGATAATTTTCCAAACAATGTCGTGTACAGATTGACACCGCAGGAGAATGAAGAAGTCAAATGACAAGTCCAAGAGTTGTTGGACAAAGGTTTGGTCAGGGAAAGCTTGAGTCCATGTGCTGTTCCAACAGTACTCAGTCCGAAGAAAGACGGAAGCTAGAGGATGTGCACTGATTCAAGAGACATTAACAAGATAACTATCAGGTATAGATTTCCATTGCCAAGAATGGATGATTTGATGGATTGCTTAAGTGGAGCAATTTTTTTTTCAAAGATTGATTTGAAGAGTGGATATCACCAGATTCTTATGAGAGAAGGTCATGAATGGAAAACAACATTCAAGACAAACGAAGGTTTGTATGAATGGCTTGTTATGCCGTTTGGCTTGAAAAATGCGCCAAGTACCTTTATGGGGTTAATGAATGAAGTCCTGAAGGATTTCATCGGAAAATTTTTCATCGTATATCTGGATGATATACTGATTTTCAGTAAAATGAAGGCTAAACATCTAAAGCATTTGGCCATTGTGATGAAGAAACTACAGCAGGAGAAGTTGTTGATAAACATGAAGAAATCCTTATTTATGAAGACAGAGCTCATTTATCTGGGATTTGTTATTTCGGCAAATGAGTTGAGGATGGATCCAGATAAGGTAGAAGTAATTAAAAATTGGCCATCACCGAGAAATATTTTTGAGGTAAGGAGTTTTCAAGGTTTGGCTAGTTTCTACCAAAAATTCATTAGGAATTTCAGTGGGATTAGTGCAACGATGATGGACACAGTAAAGAAAAGACATAAATCTTTTCACTGGACTGAAGAGGCTGAGAAGAGTTTCAATTTGTTGAAACGGAAGATTACGAAACAACCAATTCTGGTGTTGCCGGATTTTCAAAAGACATTTCAGGTAAAATGTGATGCAAGCGGTTTTGCAATAGGAGCGGTCTTAAGTCAGGAGGACAGACCAATTGCATATTTCAGCAAGAAGCTGATTGAGGGAAAAGAAAAGTACTCCACATATGATAAGGAATTCTATGCCATCATACAGGCATTGAAAAAATGGAGGCACTATTTGATTCCAAAGGAATTTTTTTTATATAGTGATAAACATGTGTTACAATTTGTGACTCAACAGGAGAAACTGAATCAGAGGCATGTTAAGTGGGTTGACTACATGCATAATTTAACTTTTGTGATAAAACATATTTCTGGTACTGCTAACAAAGTTGTTGATGCTTTGAGCAGGAAGTGTTTGTTGTTGCAGGAGTTCAAAGTCAAGACGTTAGGATTTGATGATCTCAGAGACATGTACGCAGATGATCCAGACTTTAAAGAAGCGTATGAAGCAGTTGAGAATCCAGTTCTCAGAGATAGCAGAAAATGGGTTGAGTACATGATCCAGGAGGGATTGTTGTTTAGGGGCAATCAGTTGTGTATTCTGAATTGCTCCATGAGGGAGAATCTGCTGAAAGAAAAACACAGTGGAGGATTGGTCGGACACTTCGGTCATGATAAGACATTCGTGAAGCTGAGTGAGTCATACTTTTGGCTAGGAATGCGAGCAAAGGTCAAAAGGTTTGTAGACAAATGCAGGATTTTCCATCATTCAAAGGGGAGGAAGCAAAATGAGGATTTTTATCAACCATTGCCCATACCTGAGAAACCATGGAATGAAATTAGCATGGATTTCATATTGGGATTTCCAAGGACACAAAGAGGATTTGATTCGGTCTTTGTGGTAGTGGATAGATTTTCCAATATGGAACATTTTATCCCATGTCAGAAAACCAGTGACGTGACGCACATCGCGAATCTGTTTTTCAAAGAAGTCATTCAACTTCATGGCTTACCAAGGAGTATTGTTTCGAACAGAGACATGAAGTTCATAGGGAATTTCTAGAGGACCTTATGGAAGAAGCTGGGGACTAACTTATTTTGTATTTTAGCTTATCATCCGCAGATGGATGGACAGACAGAAGTGGTGAACATAAGTCTAGGAGACTTGCTGAGAAGCTTGGTGACAGAGCACCACAGTCAGTGGGATAGTATATTTCCGCAGGCAGAGTTTGCTTATAATGACTCTATTAACAGGAGCACAGGCCAAAGTCCATTCCAGATTGTATATGGCACACAGCCAAGAGGAGTTTCTGAATTGAGAGATTCAGATCAGACTACTACTAGAAGTGCTAGTGCAGAAGAATTTGTTGAGGCAATGAAAGAACTTCACAGCCAAGTGAAGGAGAAGTTGTTGAAATCAAGCGAAGAATATAAGCGCAGAGCCGATCAGCATAGAAGACAACTTCAGTTCGAGGTTGATGAATTAGTTCTGGCACACTTGAGAAGAGAAAGGTTCCTGAGGGGAAGATACAATAAATTGAAGATGAATAAAATCGGACCATGCAAGGTCTTGAAGAAAATGGGACAGAATGCTTATGAAATTTAATTACCAGATGGGATCGGAATATCTCCGATATTCAATGTCTCAGATTTATACCCATACAAGCTTGAGGAAGAAGGAACAAGTGATGAACAACCAGAGGTTCAATGGCAGAAGAAGATGCCAGTTGCAGAGAGGCCATAGATGGAGCAGATAATGGATAAACGAGTAGGTAAGAGAACCAGAAGAAAACAATATTTTGAATATTTGGTCAAGTGGAAGGGCCATCCAGTTGAATATGCCAGCTGGGAGACTAAAGAAGAGATACAAAAGCATGGACAGACCGTGCAGGAGCTCATGGACCGGAGCCCATGCAAATTTTCAAGTGAGGGAGTATGATGCGCCAAATATAAATGAGATCATTTAATGAAGGCACCTTGGTATAATGTAATCAAACCTTGAGCACCTCGCTCTTGTCTGAAGTAGATGGAGGCATTTATAGCAGTAAATGTAGGTAGATAGAATTTAATATTAGATTAGACAGTTTTAGAAGAAAGAGGGAAAACGGATATAGACACCCTCATTGTGTATTGTAACATAATTCTGGATAGTTAGAAGAATTATGAGCATTGAGAAGAGAAGCAGAGAGAAACACCCATGTATAGTTATTTGGATTAATTGAAGAAATTGATTCAAGTTCATGGCGTTGTGTTTGTTCTATGTGTATGTATGTTAAATAATATGTTCATGAGTATTTACTTCCTGTTATGCATTTGCTTTTATGCTGTGTATATGATTTCATGTGTCAAGAGTGAATTCTGAATGGAAGTAGAAGAAATGAGCTTCAATTGTTTCTCTATCTGAGCAAGGATTCCTGCAAGGAGTGCAGTTGAAGTCATCCACAAGGAGTGCGTTGACAAAAGGCTCAGATAGGTTAACTTTTGTTCTCATTCACCCAGAAGTGAATTTGGTTTATAGGATCCGTGCAAGGAGTGCGCAGGGTAAGGAGAGTCTCAGTCGTGAAACTGAGTGAAGTATTGAAGGATTGTTGTTGCAGGTGTGCACAGAGTCAAAAGAACTCAACACTAGAAGTGTTCGAAAACTGCCGCAAAGAGTGCATGCAAGGACCCTCTTTGAGGTTGAAAGTGTGAGAGAGCTCAGGAGGGATAAGGCTTCCAAGTTCATTGAAGAGAAGCACAGGAAGGCTGTGCTGTGGAGTGTTTGAACAGGTGCTGCAAAGTTGCGCGTGGGAGGACTAACTTTCATAAAGAAATGTTGGGTTCACTCGTAGAAGACATCCCAAAAGAAGGTAGATGGTTAGGATCTTGTGGAGAAGATTGGAAAAATCCTATCAGCTGTTGGATCGTTCAAAGAAGCAAGGAGGTTACAGTCGCATTTGGAGTTCAAGCTCCAGGGGTCGTGAGTCGTTGGATCATGGATCAGTTACCCGTCAGCCGTCTGATCTAACAGGAGTTGCACAGGGTTTAAACCCTTGTGAGCAGAGTAATAACCCCCCCCCCAAAAAAAAGGCATCGGGGTATCGAGCCATCAGAGTTCAGGAAATTAGGATTCACGAGAGGAGAAGATCAATAATTTCCATAGGAAAACCCCGACGAGTTCAGGGCCATCCATCTGTTGGGACCGGTGGCATGGATCAAGAGTTCATCAGCATTTCGGAGTTTCAGAAGACAAGAATCCTTGACTAGGAGAACCCCGAAACGGCGAAAGGATCATAGCCGTAGGATCTCAATGAGGACACGTGTCGTGTGGTCATCCATATCGGGAATGTGGTCATCGAGGTTCAGGTAAGTGAAAGTTTATGGTTTGGTAGAGTAGCGAAACCCCGGAGAAATTGGGACCGTCCATCGGAAGGGACGCATGGAAGAAATCGACGTCATCGAGGAAAGTCCCGACAAAGGAGTCATCTATCGGTGTTTGGGTCATCGGGATAACGGGGATCCTGGTGACAAAATGTTATGCACTTTGGTTTCGCGAAGTCCAAAACCCCGACAGGGAGGAAGGTGCCACCGTGCGGTCAGCTGTCAGCACATCGGAAAGAAGGAAAGCGTCATTGAGGGAGCCAGCTGTCAGGAGACCGGAGAGTCAGGATTCGAGGAATCGAGAATCCCATGGTCAAGTATTTTGCAGCATTTAAAACCCCGTAGCCCCGATGAGGGATAAGACTGCGGTCATGGGGACAATGGTCATATGGACCAAAGCCTATAGCTAGGAAGGCTAACGCGTAAAGGGCGCATCGGGATTCGAGGGATCACAAATCCTGAGGTTGAATGCAATTTGGCATTAGAAATTCCAAAACCTCGATGGGAGTTATGACTGCGGTCATATAGAAATGGTCACATAGACCAGGAGCCTATAGCCAGGAGGGCTAACAGGAAGTTGAGAGCATTGGGATTTCGACGCCAAAAACCCCGACGTGGAGGAATAAAAGGTTGTGGTCTTGTGGAAATCGGTCGCGTGGGACTAGAGGCTTAGCCTGAGGGCTCAGACAACAAAGGAGCATATAAGGCATCTGGGATTGGTAAACCAAATTGTTTGGGCATTGCAAATGTCAAAATCCCGATAGGGGGAACCCCGATAACAAAAAGGCCAATGTTAATTTCCCGATAGAACAAAGGGAGATCTCGTGAAGAGTTTTCTGTGGGAGTAAAATTTCCCAATAGGGAAATAGAAGAACCTTTCAGTTCTTTGGACCGAGGAAGGAGGAAAAGATCCTGTGAGCGGACGTGCCCTGGGTGGTGCGCCTGCATCAAGTGGTATCAGAGCACAAGAAGGAGTCTTTTCTTTCTATAGCAGAGAAGGGAAGGAGAGTTTCCCCATGCCGCCAAGGAGAAGGGATAGACGATCACCCGATCTAGTGGAGGAAAGGGAAATGTCTAGAGAAAGAGGTAGGCAAGTGCAGAATCCTGACATGGAGAGAGAAATGGGTAATCTTCGTGCCAAAATGGAGGACATGGAGACATTACAAAGGCACAAAGCTGATGTAGGAGATATCAGTGAGTCCGAAAATGAAGATGATGCTGGACATGGAGAAGCAGAAATCCCAGCGGAAGGTGCAGCAACTGAACGCTTACTTAAAGTTGTTGCAAAAATGGGTGCAAAGGTGAAAATGGACGTTCCAGTTTACGAGGGAAATCTAGATGTAGAAGCACTTCTAGATTGGATTAGATCTCTAGACACTTACTTCAACAATGAAGATATCGAAGAGGACAAGAAGGTCGGGCATGCCGTCACGAGATTAAAAGGACATGCAGCCTTGTGGTGGGATGAACTGCAATCTGACAGGCGTTGCCAAGGTAAGCAGAAAATTAAGAGCTGGGACAGGATGATTGCAAAAATGAAGGAAAAATTCATTCCCAGAGACTACCAAATTTCTCTGTTCAGGAGGATGCAGAACCTGAGACAAAAGTTGATGAGAGTGAAGGAATATACTAAGGAATTTTACAGGTTGAATATCAAGGCAGGTCATCGCGAGAGCGATGATGAGAAAGTTGCCAGGTATATGAATGGCCTGAGATATTAGATTCAGGATGCAATGAGCATGGCAACCATCCGAACAGTGGAGGATGATTATCAAATGGCTTTGAAAGCTGAGGAGAAGCTGAGCCGTAAGCAAGTTCAAAGAGGTCGTGGCATAATTCAGCCCAGAGCCAAATCGGTTGCCCAAGATAAATACCCGAAGCCCAAGGACGACTGGAAGAAACCTCAAACTCGGAAAGAGAGAGGTGGAAGTTCACAGCGAGGACAATATGTTGAGTAAAGAGAACAACATACTGAGCAGAGAGGAGGATATGTTGATAATAATAGGTTTCCTCGTACCAGAGGTAGAGGAAGAGGAAGAGGTGGAGTAATTACATGCTTCACATGTGGAAATATTGGGCACAGGTCATTCGAGTGTCCAAAGAAAAATAAAGAAACTGGAGAGACTCACATTGCCGAGGCACAGAGGCGAGATGTTGAGGCAGAATACACTGAAGGCGGAAGATCGTTGGTGATGCGGAAATTCCTTTTGATGCCAGAGAAGGAGATGGAGAATTCAGCGCAGAGAAACATTCTTTTTAGGACTGCTTGCAAGACCAAGGACAGGGTATGCAAGGTTATCATGGACAGCAGTAGCATAGATAATCTCGTTTCGACCGAGATGGTAGAGAAGCTAGAGCTGGAGACAACTGATCACCCGAGTCCATACAAAGTTTCATGGATACAAAAAGGACATCAGGTAAATGTCACTAAACAATGCTTAGTTGACATCAAGATAGGAGGATATAATGATAAAATTTTATGTGATGTTATTCCTATGGATGTTTGTCATCTATTGTTGGGTAGGCCATGGCAATATGATAGAAATGTGATTCATGATAGGAGGATGAACACATACACCCTAGAGAAGAATGGGAGAACCCATATGTTGCATCCAATTGAGGATAAAGAGGTGAAGCCGGAAGCAAGCAACATAGTACTTCTCATGAGTTGGAAGGAAATTCTTACGGAGGTTAAGAAGAAGGAGGATCCACAATTCTTTGTGGTCAGAAAACCGAGAATTGTTCTGACTAGCACAAGAGTGGATGATTTGCCAGAAGAAGGTCACGGACTAGTGGAAGAGTTCGCTGATATTGTAGTGGATGAACTACCTCATTCGTTGCCACCGATTAGGAGTGTGAGTCATCATATAGATCTCATACCAGAATCCAGTTTACCAAACAAATCCGTGTATAGATTGATGTCGTAGGAGAATGAAGAAGTCAAAAGACAAGTCCAGGAGTTGTTGGACAAAGGTTTGGTCAGGGAAAGCTTGAGTCCATGTGTTGTTCCGACAGTACTCAGTCCGAAGAAAGACGAAGGCTGGAGGATATGCACTGATTCAAGAGACATTAACAAGATAACTATCAGGTATAGATTTCCATTGCCAAGAATGGATGATTTGATGGATTGCTTAAGTGGAGCAAATTGTTTTTCAAAGATTGATTTGAAGAGTGGATATCACCAGATTCGTATGAGAGAAGGCGATGAATGGAAAATAGCATTCAAGACAAACGAAGGTTTGTATGAATGGCTTGTTATGTCATTTGGCTTGACAAATGCGCCAAGTACCTTTATGGGGTTGATGAATGAAGTCCTGAAGGATTTCATCGGAAAATTTGTCATCGTATATCTGGATGATATACTGATTTTCAGTAAAACGAAGGTTGAACATCTGAAGCATTTGGCCATTGTGATGAAGAAACTATAGCAAGAGAAGTTGTTGATAAACATGAAGAAATCCTCGTTTATGAAGACAGAGATCATTTATCTGGGATTTGTTATTTCGGAAAATGAGTTGAGGATGGATCCAAATAAGGTGGAAGTAATTAAAAATTGGCCATCACCGAGAAATATTTTTGAGGTAAGGAGTTTTCAAGTTTTGGCTAGTTTCTACCGAAAATTCATTAGGAATTTCAGTGGGATTAGCGCAGTGATGATGGACACAGTCAAGAAAATACATAAATCTTTTCACTGGAATGAAGAGGCTGAGAAGAGTTTCAATTTGTTGAAATGGATTACGGAACAACCAATTATGTTGTTGCCGGATTTTCAAAAGACATTTCAGGTAAAATGTGATGCAAGCGGTTTTGCAATAGGAGCGGTATTAAGTCAAGAGGATAGACCAATTGCATATTTCAGTGAGAAGATGAATGAGGCAAAAGAAAATTACTCCACGTATGATAAGGAATTCTATGCCATCATACATGCATTGAAAAAATGGAGGCACTATTTGATTCCAAAGGAATTTGTTTTATATAGTGATAACCATGCATTACAATTTGTGACTCAACAGGAGAAACTCAATCAGAGGCATGTTAAGTGGGTTGAATACATGAAGAATTTCACTTTTGTGATAAAACATATTTCTGGTACTGCTAACAAAGTTGTTGATGCTTTGAGCAGGAAGTGTTTGTTGTTGCAGGAGTTCAAAGTCAAGACGTTAGGATTTGATGATCTCAGAGACATGTACGCAGATGATCCATACTTTAAAGAAGCATATGAAGTAGTTGAGAATCCAGTTCTCAGAGATAGCAGCAAATGGGCCGAGTACATGATCCAGGAGGGATTTCTCTTTAGGGGCAATCAGCTGTGTATTCTGAATTGCTCCATGAGGGAGAACCTGCTGAAAGAAAAACACAGTGGAGGATTGGTCGGACACTTCGGTCATGATAAGACATTTGCGAAGCTCAGCGAGTCATACTTTTGGCTAGGAATGCGAGCAAAGGTCAAAAGGTTTGTAGACAGATGCAGGATTTGCCAACATTCAAAGGGGAGGAAGCAGAATGCGGGTTTTTATCAACCATTGCCCATACCTGAGAAGCCATGGGATTAAATTAGCATGGATTTCATATTGGGAGTGCCAAGGACACAAAGAGGATTTGATTCGATCTTTGTGGTAGTGGATAGATTTTCCAAGATGGCACATTTTATCCCATGTCAGAAAACCGGTGATGCAACGCACATCACGAATATGTTTTTCAAAGAAGTCGTTCGACTTCACGGCTTACCAAGGAGTATTGTTTCGGATAGAGACATGAAGTTCATAGGGAATTTCTAGAGGACCTTATGGAAGAAGCTGGGGACTAACTTATTGTTTAGTTCAGCTTATCATTCGCAGACGGATGGACAGACAGAAGTGGTGAACAAAAGTCTGGGAGACTTGCCGAGAAGCTTGGTGACAGAGCACCACAGTCAGTGGGATAGTATATTTCCGCAGGCAGAATTTGCTTACAATGACTCTGTTAATAGGAGCATAGGCCAGAGTCCATTCCAGATTGTATATGGCACATAGCCAAGAGGAGTTTCTGAATTGAGAGATTCGGAGCAGACTGCTACTAGGAGCGCTAGTGCAAAAGAATTTTTTGAGGCAATGAAAGAACTTTACAGCCAAGTGAAGGAGCGGTTGCTGATATCAAGCCAAGAATATAAGCGCAGAGCCGATTAGCATAGAAGACAAATTCAGTTCGAGGTTGGTGAATTAGTTCTGGTGCACTTGAGAAGAGAAAGGTTCCCGGGGGGAACATACAATAAATTGAAGATGAAGAAAATCGAACCATGCAAGGTCTTGAAGAAAATGGGACATAATGCTTATGAAATTGAATTACCGGATGGGATCGGAATATCTTCGATATTCAATGTCTTGGATTTATACCCATACAAGCTTGAGGAAGCAGGAACAAGTTATGAACAGCCAGAGGTTCAATGGCAGAAGCAAATACCAGTTGCAGAGAGGCCACAGATGGAGCAAATACTGGATAAACGAGTAGGTAAGAGAACCAGAAGAAAACAATATTTTGAATATTTGGTCAAGTGGAAGGGCCATCCAGTTGAAGATGCCAGCTGGGAGACTAAAGTAGAGATACAAAAGCATGGACAAACCGTGCAGGAGCTCATGGACTGGAGCCCATCCAAATTTTCAAGTGAGGGAGTATGATGCGCCAAATATAAATGAGATCATTTAATGAAGGCGCCTTGGTATAATGTAATTAGACCTTAAGCACCCCGCTCTCATCTGAAGTAGATGGAGGCATTTATAGAATTAAATGTAGGTAGATAGAATTTAATATTAGATTAGACAGTTTTAGAAGAAAGAGGGAAAATGGATATAGACACCCTCATTGTTTATTGTAACATAATTCTGGATTGTTAGAAGAATTCTGAGCATTGAGAAGAGAAGCAGAGAGAAACACTCATGTATAGTTATTTGGATTAATAGAAGAAATTTATTCAAGTTCATGGCGTTGTGTTTGTTCTCTGTGTATGTATGTTAAATAATATGTTCATGAGTATTTACTTCCTGTTATGCATTTGATGTTATGTTGTGTATATGATTTCATGTGTCGAGAGTGAAGTCTAAAAGGAAGTAGAAGAAATGAGCTTCAATTGTTTCTCTATCTGAGCAAGGATTCCTGGAAGGAGTGTAGTTGAAGTCATCCGCAAGGAGTGCGTTGACAGAAGGCTTAGATAGTTTAACTTTTTTTCTCATTCACCCAGAAGTGAATTTGGGTTATAGGAGTCGTGCAAGGAGTGCGCAGGCTAAGGAGAGTCTCAGTCATGAAACTGAGTGAAGTATTGAAGGAATGCTGCTATAGGTGTGCACAAAGTCAAAAGAACTCAACACTAGAAGTGTTCGAAAACTGCCACAAGGAGTGTGTGCAAGGACCCTCTTTGAGGTTGAAAGTGTGAGAGAGATCAGGAGGGATAAGGCTTCTAAGTTTGTTGAAGAGAAGCACAGGAAGGCTGTGTTGTGGATTGTTTGAAAAGGTGTTGCAAAGTTGCGCATGGGAGGACCATCTTTCATAAAGAAATATTGGGTTCACTCGTAGAAGACATCCGAGAGGAAGGTAGACGGTTAGGATCTTTTGGAGAAGATTGGAAAAATCCCGTCAGCCGTTGGATCGATCAAAGAAGCAAGGAGGTTATGGTAGCATTCGGAGTTCAAGCTCCAGGGGTCGTGAGCCATTGGATCATGGATCAGTTACCCGTCATCCGTCTGATCTAACAGGAGTTGCACAAGGTTTAAACCCTTGTGAGCAGAGTAAGAACCCCCCCCCAAAAAAAGGCATTGGGGTATTGAGCCATCGGAGTTCGGGAAATCGGGATTCACAAGAGCAGAAGATCAGGAATTTCCATAGGAAAACCCCGACGAGTTCAGGGCCGTCCATCTGTTGGGACAGGTGGCAGGGATCAAGAGTTCATCAGCATTTCAGAGTTTCATAAGACTAGAATCCTTGACTAGGAGAACCTCGAAACGGTGAAAGGATCATATCCATAGGATCTCAAGGAGGACACGTGTTGTGGGGTCATCCATATCGGGAATGTGGTCATTGGGGTTCAGGTAAGTGAAAGTTTATGGTTTGGTAGAGTAGCAAAACCCCAGAGAAATTGGGACCGTCCATCAGAAAGGACGCGTGGAAGAAATCAGCGTCATCAGGGAAAGTCCTGACAAAGGAGTCGTCTATCGGTGTTTGGGTCATCGGGATAATGGGGATATCGGTGACAAAGTGTTATGCACTTTGGTTTCACGAAGTCCGAAACCCCGACAAGGAGGAAGGTTCCACCGTGCGGTCAGCTGTCAGCACACCGAAAAGAAGGAAAGCGTCATTGAGGGAGCCAGCTGTCAGGAGACCGGAGAGTCGGGATTCGAGGAATCGGGAATCCCGTGGGCAAGTATTTTGCAGTATTTAAAACCCCGAAGCCCCGACGAGGGATAAGACTACGGTCACGGGGAAAATGGTCATATGGACCATGTAAGTTTTAAACCTGTGAAGTAAAGCAATGCATATAGATTCTGAAGCAATACAGAAATTAATCAATGGCTCATACACAGATTACACAGAGATTTTTACCGAAAACCCTCAACCGCGAAAACCTTTCTTATTTTCATTATATCGAATTTCACCATTCGCCATACAATATATACAATGTTTTTAGGTATTCTGTAGATACCAAAACCCTAATCCCTTAATCCAGGATTAATT
>JZKD02S2194098.1:26322-40567 GCA_000966675.3 Picea glauca
AAGGGGATGGAAGGAGAGATACAATAAGAGAAAAAGAGGGTTCAAGAGTGAGATGGAGAGAGAGATAGGGAGGGGATAGAGAGAGAGTGGAGAGGGAGGGAGAAAAGAAGAGTATAAGAGAGGACAATAGAGAGAGAGAGATAAAAGGGGTATAGAGAGAGAGAGGAAGGCAGAAAGAGGGGGAGGGAGAGAAAAAGAGAGGATATATAGTGGGAGAGAGAGGGAGAAGGGGGGTAGAGAGAGAGTGTGCAAGTGTGAGAGGTGGAGAGACCAATAAAGAGAGGGAGGATGGACAGGGAGTATTTGATACCATTAGAGGGAAGGAGAGGGACAGGGAGACAAAGAGAGGGGAGAGAGAGAGAGGGGGGGGGGACGTGGGTAGATATAGGTAAAGAGAGAATGGGGGAGAGAGAGGAAGGTGGATTGTTATTGGATTAATCGGTAGGTGCAGACACTAACAGATCTCCCTAGATCCACCTGGATCTAGAATAAAACATGACTCTTTCCCTAAGTTTTGACCATTGAATTAACTAGGAGGCAAGAACAAATAACATTCCTTATTATCGCTTCCTAGGGTCTTTGTTTCTCTCGCTTCACTCCAATGCTCTCGTGAAGTCAATACCAAGACAACACAAACCAACCAAATTGAAGATAGCACAATCTATTCAATTGTCAACCTATGTGTATGATCAAGGAATTACACAATAAAGTGAAAATAGCTTTATGGGAAAGGGACATGCCATTGTATCATATTAATGGAAAGTAAATATTACAACATGAGTGTTTATGTCGCAATCTTCCTTTCGATGGATCTTGGCTCCGACACACACACTTGCTCAATCCTTGCATGAAGAAGATCAAAACCTCTTGATAGACTTACAAGAGTCTCCAAGCTGTTGTTCAAGCTTCAGTCCTTCACACAATTCTTTCACCAATTATCCAATGAATCTTACTTAACCTTTTCCATGATAATTCCCTCAATATATAGGAGAGAATGAGATAGTTACTTGGATAAGAATGATCCCAAAATATCAGGGAATCCAGTACTAGGATAACCATTCGAATGCCAACCCATCCTTCTAGAAGATTCCCTTCTAGAAACATCAATAATTCATCTTTTTCCATGCTTTAGAGAGAGTTCACACCCTGGTTATTCAACATAGTGTGAGAAGTTCACACCCTGGCTTAAAGAAGCCTACGAAAATTAGGCATTCTCGCACCCAAATATACTAGCAGCCTGCGAACCTTCTTCAAAAATGGGTTTTTTGGGAAGAGATGAAAGTAAATTTTCTCAGGAGAAAGTTCTTATGAAGAGCCTGAGTACACCATCACCAATACATCATCATGACAACCAAAATCATGGGTAACAGAATGCCCCCCAAAGTATGAGGTTGAAATCAGTGACAACTGAAAGACTTTGTAAACTGCATGTGTGTGTCGGAAACCAGGAGCACACCTAATCGGAAACCTACGAACAACCAAGCATCTGCAAAATATCATATAGACCAATTCTGAGGTAGGCATTCCCATATTCAGATCATAGACGGATGACATTGTAGATGTAGGTCATGGCCACCAATCATACACTGTGGATCCATGCCGTCAAAATATAGCATAGCCACCAGGAATACACTGTGGATCTATGTGAAAGATTTCAAATTAGGACGACATAACCACGAGACATACACAGTGGATATATGTGTCAAAAATTATACATACTCCATCACAACCTGGACCAAAGAGATGATATCCAGGGTCTTCAATCTCGTCGCCCAAAGTACGAATCGAACCATGTGATTACATGTGTTGAAGTCGAACATGGCAGAAACCACTTGATTACCGGTCATTGATGAAATCCTTAACAAGTGCGAGGGAAATCACCATTGATGTCAATGACTCTCAAGGTACCCTAGAACAATCTATCGAGTGTGAATGAATGAGTTGAAGTCGAACATCCGATGGAATCTTTCGATCAGGGGTCAATGATGTAAACCCACTGTCGAAAGCAAGGAAACCTTCCATTGAGGCATGTAAGCTCCAAGGTACCAAATAATTTCTAAGTCTTGATTCCGGATAATGAGCTCAAGTAAACAAAACAAAACTCGTCATAGGAGGGCCTTGATGTATCCCCCATCAATGACATGAAATGAGTAACATATTTTGAAGGTGAAACAGAGTATTATACAAATTGAATCAGACACAGGGAAGGCCGACACGGAGAGAATGGACAACTGTAGATGGATGACTCAATATAGGTTTCAAATGGACTTCTCTTGAACATATGAATGACACAACCAATGATTTGGCAGCATTGACTCAAAGACAACACTGAGAATGACCTTGTAGCAAATTGAATGAGAGACAAATGGATTTCCCAAACCGACTTCAAATGATGAATAGGGGGTGTCATGTTCAAGAGAGACACTTACTGCCAATCAATACGAAGATGAAAACATATCCCTTTCCCAAATTTCCCCCCACCATTTCTGGCGAGTACCTCTTTATTTTTACACAAGATTAAGGAGGATAACATATGCTTTTTGATGTAAGCTCATCCTTCAGACGAGTCCCTCGGAGTATGTTTAACAAACCCTAAGAAGGAGTGGTTCGGTCCCATTACGGGTCTGTCAATGTTTGTTTAATGAGTCCAGAGATAGAAAACTCGAAGGTTTTTCATGATTATGGAGTCTGGAAAAACACTTAAAAGAGAAATCTCTCAGTTCCTTTTTCGTAAAATAGTCTGGATGAGACCGAAAAAGAGATAAATTATCGCTCACCAGACGCTTACTTCAAATACTTTATCGAGTGTGAAAATAGCAAGGTCGCACGGCTATCTTTTCATGTTTAGAGAGTCTGAAAATAGCTTAAAGAGGACTCCAGGGGGGTTCCTTTTTTGTATAACCTTGTTGAGCCCAAAAAATTGATAAAATTATGCTCGATCGTGTTCTCATGTATTTGCGAGCGCAAGAATGGACAAAAACCACACTCGAGGTTTTATACAAAAAACCATAAAAAACAATCAAAACACGTGATGACAAAGAAAAAATATGTCTGCATCCCTGTATAGGAATCTCAAATTCATTATGCCTGCAAAAGTTACACTCAAAGGACATTAGGGATTATGGTTTAATAGATAAATAATCATAAAAAACCAAATGACATAGTAAAAGTAAATAAAAAGGAGTAAAAACGCTTTTACCATATCATTTTTACCTTTCCACTATTTGAGCTCAAAAAACCCCTTTTTTACACTCAAAGTTCAGCATCAGATTGTGGGATTTACGAGCGTCCATTCAGTGAGCTGTCAGCGACAGTAAGGTAGGCTGTTTGTCCTTAACACTTTCATGGTTTAATTTTGTGTTTCCATTGGTTAAAATTTATTTTTGGGTTGATTTTGAAAGCCCTACTTGCGCGCTGCCATTCTCACAGGTGGGCTACACGGGACCTGCAAGAATGGGGCATTCTCACAGGTGAGCCTAAGGCATCCTGTGAGGTTCTCGCACTGTGCCCAAAGGGCACCTGCGAGAACCGCAAAGCTCAATTTTTTTTTTTAATTTTACTCAATGAAAGAGAATGAATTCATGAAAGAAGTTGTTAATCTTCTTGTTGTGCCTCTTATGCAGATAATTAGCCATCAAAATGGTGCTTGAATGGCGAGAAAGGGAGCACGAAGAAGACAATGCAATTGCCATAAATCATCCACCTACTATCGCTGCTTTGAGAAATTGTGGCCTCCTGAAGTACTTTCGTATCCCATGCATGAGAGCCCAAGTCAGATTATTAGAGTACCTGGTGCGTATGTGGGACCCTGATTAGCAGGTATTTCATGTGGGGGTCCACACACTATCCTTAGATATTGAGGACATTTACTTTTTGACTGGCCTGTCATGGCGCAGTCACTATGTGATCCTGACTGGTAGTAGAGGTGGTGGGCTGCCCATGAGTGAGTACTATTGTTTACACTGTGTTCCCGAGGCAGAGAGAAAGAAAGGAAAAGTAGCTATTTGGGGGGTACGATATTTGACCCTCTGTACTATCTTATTCACCATAGCTCGGATGGCTGGGAGTTTTGTTCCTAACATGGCGTTATAGAGTTACTTCCAGTATGCTATTGAGTGTATTGAGCCTTGGGTGTTCAACTGGGAAGATGTGCTTCGTAGTATAAAAAAGCAGTTGACCAAATGCAGACGAGGCGACCTGAAGAAATTCGGGTACGGATCTTTGTTGGTGTCCTTCTTCCTTGAGAGGGTTCCCTTACTGAGACTGCAATTTGAGTGGAATTTATCGGCTCCCAGGGATCCAAGAACGCTGAGATGGTGTCGGCTCATGGTCCGGAACGTAGCAGGACCGATCATCAAGTATGATGATACTTTCTTTGACTGGATTCAACCACAGATGTTGATGGTTGACGAATATGCTTATGCCAGGTTGGATTTTCAAGGAGATCCAGATTTAGTACTGCCAGAGGATGCTCAGTGGGGGGAACTTCGTAAGAAGTACACACATTTTTTCCTTTTTTAAATGTTTTTTTTGTGAATTTTTATCATATTCAAATGTTTTTGTTTTATATGTTCGTCTAAATACTAATACAAAATTCAATTTTGATAACACATATGTTGTACCTTACATACCTCCTCATACTTATCCCATTCAATGGCAAGGAGAGGTAGTGGCAGTGCCACAATATGTCGAGGATTATCAAGTGGTGGAACAAAATCTAGAGGGCCTGACCGTAGATATTCCAGACATGCCTCTGGAAGAGGTTCCACGACGCGATCAACATCATACTATAGGAGTATCATCATCCATGAGTTGACTGCTCCATAGGGTTGCTCGAGCAGTCGTGTGTTACTGTGAACGTCATCCATGAAGTCACTTTGTAGAAGCTATGAGCTTCAGATTTTGACATTTTGGTCTTCAGACACACTTTTTGTAAAAACTCTTTTGATCATTATATATATAGACGGCTTCTACCGGTTTATCATGTGTTGTGTGAACATTGATGTGATTGATTTATAAATGATTCAAATGTCTGTCTAATACATAATTAGCTAATGCATCTATTAATGTATTTAGACATCTAGGAATATGTTGATATTCAATGTAATCAAAATAAAGTTCCAAGAGGCGAATTCACAAATACACCCGTAACAAAGTAGGACTTCGAATAGAATAGACATTACTTAACTGTAGTACTATAAGCTGGGAATCAAGATGCACAACTAAATGACGGATTTCGAGCGAGATAGCATCAACCAATAATTCAATAATGGCGCTATACGCTGCAATGTTGTTGGTCGCACAGCCGAGACACACACCTCGTAAGGAGACAAGTTTGTTTGTAGGGGAATAAATTGCCCACGCAGCGGAAGCAAGGTTCTGAGTACTACGACTAGCGCCATTAACGAAGCCAATATAGGGTAGCGAAGACTCTGACATCTGGAAATCAAACACAACATCACATAAGGGCAGAGACTAGATAACGACAAAAGCATGCTATAGTAACACACAGAAGTATGATACAATAAAAATACAAGTACTTGTGCACAGATGATTTTATGCATAGTACTTCTTCAAGTACAACCCATTCCTGGGTTCACTCAAAGGGATACCATCGTAATCTACTAACTCATAAKCTCCTTTTTCCAAAACTCGTCGAACGATATAAGGACCTCACCACATGGCTTCGAATTTCCCAGCTCCTAACATATCTCGATCTTGTTCATAGAGAAGAACAAGATCACCTTCAGAGAAAACGGGAGGCTTGACATGCTTGTCGTATTGGGCCTTGACACGTTTTTTCTGAGCTTCTATGACTAAGGTGGCATCGCGTCGAGTTTCGTTTAATTGCATAAGATACAATAAACGTTCTTCCTCAACATAAGTGTTGGGTAGGAGTTCAATAGCTAGCTTTAAAGAAGGTATCTCGCATTCAATAGGGAGAATGGCTTCCACACCATAAACTAACCGAAAAGGTGTAAACCTAGTAGCGGACCTGACGGATGTCCGGTATGCCCACAATGCCGAAAACAACATTGTGTGCCAACTTGTTTTATGAATCCCTATCATTCGTCAGAGCATAGTTATGAGAACTTTGTTAATCACTTCGACTTGGCCATTGGCTTGTGGGTAATAGGGCATTCAGTTATCATGGCGAAGACCCAACTTTTCAGTAAGTTCGGACATCATAAAATTCCTAAAGTGGCTACCATGATCAGTGATGATAGCTTGGGGAACACCAAAACAAGCTATGATGTGATTAAAAAGGAACAATGTTTCGGTCTTTCCAGTGTTCTCAAATGTCGGCATTGCCTCGATCCATTTCATAAAGTAATCAACGCCTACAATGATGTAACCATGCCCCCCGACCGAGTGAGGGTGACATGTCATGAAATCGATGCCCCATTTCGCAAAGGGACCAACTAAGACCATAGGGTGAAGAGGATCAGGATGTGACCGAATCTTCTAATTATAGGTCTGCAAGCATGGCATTTCTGAATGGCGATGATGCAATCATTAAACAAAGAAGGCCAAAAATACCCTTCCTATAAGATCTTCTGGGCAGTAGCATACCCAGACATATGACCACCACATGCTCCAGAATGGTAGTCATTCAAAGATTTCTTGGCTTCGTCAAACATTAGGCAATGTCAAAAAATAGAGTCAATCCCCCGACGATAAAGAGTATCCCCAAGGATAATGTATTGATGAGATTGATATCGTATTCGACGTCGTTCAGTACTAGACAAAGTTGGCTGGAAAGTCTGGGTTTGGAGATAGATAATGATATCTCCATACCAAATATCATCAGTGCTAATAAGGAAAAGAGATTCATCGGGTAATGAATCAGCTGCTACATTTTCCGTTGTAGAATGGGGAAAGTCACATATTAACTCAGGAAAAACTAAGGACTTCTTGGACTTGGCGCGTTCGAATTCCAAGTCAAATTCCTGGAGTATCACAATCCATTTGGAGTACTTTCCCCCTAGCAATTGACGGGTAAGAATATGTTGCATAGGGTTGCAATGTGAAATCACTGTAGTCTTGTGTGAGAGGATATAGTACCGGAAGAGTTGGACGGCTTGGACGACAGCCAAGGCCATTTTCTCGACATGTTGATACTTGATTTCAGTCGGCGTGAGACTTCGACTCAAGTAATAAATAACATGTTCGTCGTGAGCATCATCCTCTTGGATGAGAACCATGCCAATGGTGTAATCAGATGCAGCAAGGTAAAGGAAATAATCGCGACTTTAATTGGGGGGAAAGAGAAGCGGAGCGCG
This sequence comes from Picea glauca, assembly GCA_000966675.3. Classification (NCBI taxonomy): domain Eukaryota; kingdom Viridiplantae; phylum Streptophyta; class Pinopsida; order Pinales; family Pinaceae; genus Picea; species Picea glauca. The sequence continues at coordinate 33,606 of JZKD02S2194098.1, forward strand.
CATTAGGGACAACTTCAAAGCTTCAAAATCATTATTGGCAATGGTATCCCAGACAAACTCTGAATCCTTTTTTAATAGCCGCGTAAATCCACAAGTTATCTCAGCATAATTTGGGATAAAACGACGAAGAAAGTTTGCTTTCCCCTGCAAACTTTGCAACTGGTGAATTGTAGAAGGAGGAGGGAGATTAAGGATCACCTCAACCTTTAAAGGATCTACCCAGATCCCTTAATGCGAAATGATAAAACCTAGAAGATGGCCGGATTCCACGCAAAAAATGCATTTATGAGGATTCAAACGTATACGATAGAACCAACAGCGAACGAAAATGGCTCGGAGGTGGGTAGGGTGATCGACTCGGCGCATTGAATGAGCGGGTAAATCATCCAAATATGGTTGAACGATGTGCTTGATATCATGGAAATCATAAGACATAGCGTGTTGAAAAGTTGCGCACGCATTCTTGAGACCGAAAGGAATTTTTTGATAGGAAAAAGTACCCCAAGGACAAATAAAAGCAGTCTTATGTTGATCCTCGGGAACAATGTTGATTTGATTATACCCGGAGAAACCATCCATGAGAGAGAAGATTTCACTTCTGGCGCAATCATCGACTATCTGATCGACGAAAGGGGTAGGAAATTTGTCTTTTGGACAAGCTTTGTTGATATCCCTATAATCAATGCATACACAAATGGTGCCTTGTTTCTTGTCAATCGGGACAAGATTAGAAACCCAGTCTGTGAGAGCCACCGGATAAACAAAGCCGGCTTTAAGAAGTTTCTCGACTTCGAGCTTGATAGCAGCCACTTTACGTGGGTGAATTGGACGAAGGCGTTGCTGGATGGGTTTAGCGTCGGGGTATGTCTTTATGTCATGTATCACAATCGCAGGGTCGATACCTGGCATTTCTTCGTAGCTCCAGGCGAAGATGTCACAAAATTATTTAAAAAGGGAAGTGTAGGTGACGATTTCGTCAGAAGAACATGAAGCTCCAATGTGGACATTTTTGACAATCCCAGGTTTGATGGATATGTCAATGGGAATAGTGGGAGAAATATTTCTTAAGTTCCCTTCGGCAAACACATCATGTGTAATCTCAGGAACGGTTGAGATGAAAAAAATGGTCGATGGAGTCGAAATCCATTGGTAGCTCTCAAGAGTATGTTGCTCCAGAAAGAGGATGGAACGATGATGCCCATCGTCCCAAGGGGTGTCCCCCATGACAGACATGATCATCTCGTCGGTGGGAAAAATAAAATGAAAAGGATCGGGAGACAACTCATCAAGAGAAGGGGTAGAAGGTGTTGCCGATTGAATGGCCTGATAGGCAGATTCAACTAGACTTAACAACATTACGTTGCCGAAACGAAGATGATCTCCAGGGTCAAGTACTATCCAAGGGTCATGAGATGCGGGAAGTTCGTGAGGCATGGTGGAGATCATATTAATGGAAGTAACAGACGAGCGTGGAACATCGGGCGATGGAATGGGGAAAGTACCCATTAATGAAGAGTCCTTGAGAAGGCCTACACCGACGTTCTCATAACCCAGTGGGGTTTTAGCGATAAACGGTACGTTGCCAGTATGGGTATCGGAATTGAAGAAGGCTAGTTGGTCGATGGTGACAACCTTTCCTTGATGAGGGAAACGTACTACACGGAAAAGTGTCGACACAACGGTGTGCATGGAATCGATCCAGCTGCGGCCAAGCAAGAGATTATAATCAAGGGGAGCATCAAAGACTTCCACTTTGACTTGGACCGTTTTACCTTCTAACGTGATAGGGAACAAAGGAAGAACACCGTAGGGCTTAAAATTGGAGCCATTGAAGGCTTTAAGATTGTTCTGGGATTCATTCAAAGAAGGAGAGCCAATGGCTTTCCAACAAGCAAGAGACATCACACATGTTGAGGCACCCTCATCAATAACGGTTCGACAAATGTTTTTGTCAAAGACAACCACTTGGATCTAGAATGCAAGTTGAGGGGGTAACCTTGGAATGTGATCTTCCAAGTCAAATACTATCAAATTTGTATCCGTCGGATCGATTCCACCGATAGATTTCAGCAGTGCCTTCCGTTGTGTGGGACAAGTCTGAAGGACTTCGAGGGCTGACATCGCAGAAGGTGCTTGAGCCAGATCTTCAACAATGTTGTAGTTCTGGGAACCATGAGCATGAGGATTGAAAGTCGATTTTTGAATGAAACCCTTTGGGGGGGCTCCCAGAACTATGTCAAGGCTCAGTCTTTCGAGATGAAGAGGACCGTTGGTAGGTGGAGTCACGGGAAAGGGTTGTGCCGAAGAAGGTGGTAAATCATCAACCTTCTCCTTAGAAGGAGAATAATCTTTGGCCCGAGTAGTGAGTGCAACATTACTCTGCTTAGAATCACCAGTACACATCAAAACATATGATGTAGTAGAAGAAGAGGGTTGGTCATGGATGACCAACTGAGCCTATTGTTGAGACGGGAAGGGTTGGGACAAAACAGTCGGTGCAAGTAGTTTTGGAGCTCCTTGAAGGAACTTAGTGACCTCGGCCCGTCATGGACAATCCTTCGTGTAGTGATTATCACCACAGATAAGACAAGGGTATCATGGTTTGCGCTTATCCTGATTGTCAACAGGCGTAGTTTTGGTTTTCTCTGCTTGAGAATTATTTTTTCCCTCCTTATTCTTACCTCTCCCTTTTTAGATTTGTTTTTACCGGCAGGGGTAGATTGAACTGCATTTACCTCTGAAGTCTTTCCGGTGGGAGGGGTAGGAGACGGATAATTATGAACATTAGAAGAAGCAAATTTAGGGTTGATGCTTGACACAGAATGTGGCTGGGCTTGGGAAGAGCCAATCACATCGTCATCTGCATGCGAGGTAGCTGGAGTAGTCAAAGTGCTGGAAGTATTAGGACGAGGTAAGTCAGGTAGTAAATCATAAAGGGTTCCCATTTGTGAATAAACGAGGTCAAGATATTGAGCACGAATTATAGCCTTCTCTTCCATAACTACGCCACCCATGGCAATGTCCTTACTGATGTCGTTCACAAATGATTTTGTGAACCATTCAGCCAACAATTGATCGGGGAGCTCAAGTTGAATGAGACGGCGTCTCCTTCGCCACTCATGGATGTGATCAGATATATGAGTGCCTTTGATTTGTTTGAAGGATGTCAAAATCTCGATCCTCGTGTCATAATGGATCGGTAATGGGTAATGCGTAAGGAAATCCATAGCTAGGGTGTTGAAATCAGAGAAGAAAATTCATGGCAATTCGATATACCACTTCGCAGCAAAACCTGTGAGGGTTCGTTGAAAAAGACGTAAACGAATAGATTCATCCATCAACGAGTTGGATGAACACCATAGGTGAAAAGTCATAACGTGATTGTTTGGGTCCTCTCCCGCTTTGTCGTCAAATTTAGGAATATCCGAAGGAAGCTTGGCTGGGATAACAGGCCATTGGGGAGAGTGACGAATAGGATCATTTAAAATATTTGACAAGTCCATAAGATCCAAAGTGGCGAGAAAAGGTAACTATCGATTCACCTTCAGGTAATGGTGGCTTTGGGGAAGAATCCCTGTCGGCAAACCTGTAGGACCATAAGTAGTCTGCATATAATGTGAAGATCTAGGCATATTCGATGGTGGTTGGAGAGGATAGTAGCTCATAGGAGTATACCCTGATACAGGGGCTTGAGTTTGAGCATTTTCCCCCCAAATGGGATTGAACGACCCTGGATATGGTTGGCCCATGCTAGGGGGTGTTATGGACGCAGTTGGAAACTATTGCCCCCCAGTCGATTGAGAAAGATTTTGTATCAACTGATTCCAATACTGGGCCAAGGACGGAGGTATGTTTTTCCCATAAGGTGGGGTTGGTCCTCCCATCGAAGGTGGTGTTCCAATTGGGGGTAATGTTCCAATTGGGGGTTGTGTTCCAATTGGGACTTGCGTTCCAAAAGGAATTTGCCCACTGGAAGGGGGTTGAGTCATACCACCTTAGTGAAATTGTCCACCAACCGGAAACTGATAATTTGGAGTGAAAGATGGAATAGTGCCACTAGGATTAGGATTGCTAGTAGAAGACGAAGAAGGTCCTCCAAAAAGAAATTGAGGGAGTGTTGGAACAAAACTGGGAAGAAAGTGCCCAGAAGAAGAAGGACCACCAGGAGAGTCGGAGGGAGTTTGCGTAGGCATAGGAATGGAAGCATTCAACACATGGTATCCAAGTGGTAGTGTCAGATTGATGTTGGGAATTCATGGTGTGTTGATGGGATCAAGACTAACCACAGTAAACCCGGTTGGAACACTCGTAGTAGCTGCAAGATGGGCCATTTCGGCAGGGACGGTAAAGTGATAAGTGGTAGTCACTAATACTGTCTCTGTATCAGAGATTTCAGAAATCACAGGTGGGTTGATCTCAGAAATCACAGGTGAACCTGGACCAAAAAGGTCCCGTCGAAAAATGCCCGTAGACCAAAAAGGATCTTGGTCCCTAGGTCTAGACGGAGATCCAGAATACACAACAATTAAGTCTCCGGAAGAGTTGGCTCGCATAAAACGTCTCTTAGAATCGGAGTGAAGTCGAAAGTCCTCTCGAGTATTTGTAATTCGAAAATTTTCTAGGGAGTCAGTGCATTCCACTTGTGGTGTGGTGACGACTGTGACTTCACCTTGGTGAGGAGAGCCCTCAGGTGTACTTGTAGGAAAGGGTTGAGAATCGTCCATATGCTTTGGAGATAAACCTTTCATTCTATGTGAACGATGTGGAGGAGCTATTGTAAATGAGTGACAATATGCATGAAGAAAATCCTATGCTCCACTTCGAGAAACAAACAACACGCGCTAGTAAACAAAATCTAGGAAACAACACCAAACAAACAAGACCTTCTAATTTCGAAGCCACTAGTTGGTGATGAAATCCAACGTCACAACAACGAGACGAGAAGGGGCGGGGCTAGAGTGGAAAAGTTATGCTGATGACCTGCTTAATGGACTTACACCCTGGTGCAATCTCTCACACATAATCGTGGGTATACCCTCTAAGGAGCCCGAGTGAGTTTGGCCAACATCAATTCCAGGTACCGTGAAGACTTTCCCCTTCACAGTCACCTCGGGTAAGAACCTAGAAAGATAGGCCACTAAGGTCACCACCAACAAGAATAAATCCTGGGGGTACAGTCGACAGTCCGATCCACATGCAAGGGCAGGGTATCTAGCCCGAAATCAACTCAAAAGGCTTCCACTCATCATTGCAGGTATACCTCCAAGTGATCCCCGTAATACGTGCAATATCTACACTGATATCAACAAAGCAGGGTGAGTAACTCTTCCAATATCAATGCGACCTCGTGTTTGACCCTTGTGTGAGAAGGGCTTCCCAGGACAGAATGTTGCAAATGGAATTTAACACTCCCTAACACAAGATGCTATTGTGTGTTTTGTGCTTTTGCAGAGTGTATCTCTCATCCTACTCTAAAGCGCTAGCCTAGCTAAATGTTGGTGTAAAAGAGCCCTAGAAAAAGTTACTAATTAAATTTTATGATTACGCAGTGTTATTAAGAGTTGTTGTTTACTCAAAGGAAACGGAGATGAAACTTATGTTGTATGACTTTGACCCAACAATGCATGGATGAGAATGAAAGAGATCACTTTTTGTTCAATGAATCTTATGTATGGGAGGGAAAGAGAAATTTTTCCAGATCAACCTTGACCTACAATGCAAAATTTCCTTTAAAACGCAAATGCAACAAATCACGCATCAAATAAAAATTCTCTATGCTTCTTTTTCAACAATTTCAACAATTTGATTTTCAATGTTTTTGAAGATAAAAAACGATGTTTTGAAAGAAAAACTTTGTTCACTTTTCAAAAAGGACCCTCAGCATGCTAATGAGAGTACAGAAAATCAAAAACCAATGAACAAGCAATGATAATAACCCAATCCACTCTTTCAATGAAAACAAAAATAAAACGCAAACCAAAATAGTCTTTTCAATCGCATAAGAAAAATGATCTTTCAAACAATAAGCAAATGATGAAGACCAAGAAAACTCAACTTTCAACCAATCACTGGTTCTTAACTAATCAAACACACTCATATTCTGAAATCAGAGAGAATGGTTTTGCCAAGAAAAGTCAAGAAACGAAAGTCAAGACAAAAATGACAAGAAGAGCCTTGCAATCCTAAGACTGTTCATGCACGCAAACGAAGACAAGAAAGACACCAATCAATGGTCCAAGAAACTCTTATAATGCACCTACACTGATCTGGGCAGTTAAAGATGCCAAAACTCAAATCCAAAATTTTGAAAAAATGAGTTCACAGGCTGGTAGTATTACACAGTGCGAGAATTAGTGATTCTCGCAGGTGGCCCTTGAGCAAAGTGCGAGAACCTCGCACTACAACCTAAAGGTAGAGTGCGAACTCTGTGGATTCTCACAGGCTATAGTGAAGTGCAGTGTGAGAACCTCTGAAACTAGTCAATTTTTTGGAAAATGAAGCAAAATTTGAAAAGGCCTCTGGACCCAGAGGAACTATCAGGATATCTTGAAGACTCAGAGATGGATAGGAAAGGAGAAAAGTGAAACAAGAGAAAATGGCCACAGAAAAATACCAAAATCCACAAAGAAAATGGGATGTTCCCCAACGGAGTCATCAATTTTGTTATTGGATTAATCGGTAGGTGCAGACACTAACAGATCTCCCTAGATCCACCTGGATATAGAACAAAACAGGACATGACATGACTCTTTCCCTAAGTTTTGACCATTGAATTAACTAGGAGGCAAGAACAAATAACATACCTTATTATCGCTTCCTAGGGTCTTTTTTGCTCCCGCTTTGCTCTAGTGCTCTCGTGAAGTCAATACCAAGACAACACAAACCAACCAAAGTGAAGATAGCACAATCTATTCAATTGTCAACCTATGTGTATGATCAAGGAATTACACAATAAAGTGGAA
>JZKD02S2194109.1:24253-40567 GCA_000966675.3 Picea glauca
AGGTACCTACCCATGCAACATCATCGATGTCTTGATGATAAAGGGAACATATTTCATATAGGGTATTTATTTTATTCATGAGGGTCTTATGGGATTGTGCAAGGTTTGTAAAGTTTTTCTCAAGGGAACTTGCCATGGGAGGGACATCAAACTTGCATGAACTCAAATTGGTTTCTATTTGTGATGCAAAATCTTGTGTCTCTTTGAGGGTTTCAAGGAACTTGTTCTTCAACAAGAATTCAACCTACCCTTGGAAAGCATTTATATAACAGACTAAAGTAATCCCTTCTGTGGGTTTGATGTTGAGAGGGAATTCATCTACCAAGGCATCAAATATTGTGTTGAATTTTGTCACAGGATCCTATTCATATTTTTGGACTTTGTCAAATTGAGAGAAAAGGAAAGCTTGATCCTTTCTATCAACCCATATCCTTATGAAATCACTTTAAAATTATTCCCAAATATTTATACTCTTTCTTGGGAGGTTTTCATACCACACCCTAGATTCCCCTACAAATGAGGCAAAGAATATCCTCATGATCACATCTGAGTGTTTGGGGTTTATTCATGTGTCCCATACTCATCATAGAATCCACTCAAGTGATAGTTAGCTTTGGTATCATCATTACCAGAGAGTTTAGATAGCTAGGAACTAGCACCTTTAGGCATGTCATGGGGACAACCATGGATTATACTCATATCCAAAGGATTGAAAATATTGTTGGATTCCAATTTTGGAGGATCCATGGGGGAAATGGGATGATTTCTATAATGACAACCAGTACGAGTTTTCATTAGTGGAGTCACCAGATGATTATTTCAAGAGGATCATCAAAGGAAGGTGAACGAGACACCCTCAGTGTAGTTTTCAGGTAAACTTGTAATATAAGGGATTCGAGAAAGTTTACCAAATATATGTCATGGGGAGAATGAATCAATCTTCCCAAAAAACAGTGCCAAAATTTTATTGCAGGATTTTTTCTTGTGCAAATCCCACCACGAGATCCCCAAATCTTGCACAATTATGGAAGAAACTACCATTGTCACTTAAGCAGGATCTTCCCTCATTTTAGTGATGGAGGAGTTCCACCACAAGGGAGGCTTCCTTGGTGACCTCAAGGGACCAAATAGAAAGTTCATTATCCAAACCTATCGCTTCCTATATTGATCATCGGTTAGTTGGTCTAGGTCTAGGAAGGAAATAGAGGTTGTGATGTAGTTTTTTGTACCTTTGTGGAACAAGAACACTTTGCAACATATATTTAACAACTTCCAAGCTAAATTATGCAATAATGACCTATTTTAGACACTAGACAAGTTAAGTAGCTATCTATGTTGAAAATTGCAATAGTAAACCAGTATTATCCCAATAAAATAAAAATAAAAAATTCAAAATCAACAACAATTAATGCTCATGAATGTATCAATTTAACATGAAAAGTAAGCATTCATCAAGAAAAAAATTATCCAATTGATAAAAGAAATTTCGGAACAAGTTATGCTACCTTTAGAAGAGCGTATGGAACAATTTAATGTAGTTTTTTATGGTTGTAGAATTTTTTTTATAACAACAACAAATAATATTGTTAGTTTTCCATGGTTAGAGCTAGTATAGTTAGTGGAACACTCGAGATATTTGAAAAGGGTTCTATCAAATACTTTCACCAAAAGGGTTACTTCTAGATTAGTTCCTTTACCATTCTAGGGCTATGGAGTCTCAAATGCATCCAAACTTGAAGGTTTATCTAATTGAAACCAAGAGGAAGATTCTAAACCCTAAGGTGCAAGCACATTTGAGCCTTAGGCTTTAAACTTTGAGGAGAAGGATGTCTAGGGTGCAAGTACTTTTGGGCCATAGATATCGTTTCTCCCTTATTGTAGCTTCGAATAGGTCAAAGATAAGTTCTTTAGGGATACAATCCTAAAGTGATATGATCCATAAAGGATCCAGAGAAGACTAAAGATAGCTCAAAACTCATAGAAGCAACTCAGGATGCTTAGAATGGCCTCAACAAATAGAGAAAGGGACAAAATTCAAAGTTCTCAAAACTCGGTGAAAATCACATCATCATGAAGAGCACGTCGCAAGATTTCCCACTACACAAATGGATCGTCAAACAGAGTTACAGATCGAAAGATATTTGCGGTCAAATTTTGGTCAACCTAGCCCAACCAGCAAGGGGATGAGTCAGCATCTGTACTATTGATGTCAGCATCAGTACAGATGACTTCAGCATCCGTACTACATATGTGGCATGTGAAGGAGGTGACACATGTCATGTTGACAGCAGCATGACATCAACATGGTGATGTGGCAACACCAGAGGCTTCCATTGTGACTCATATTTGGCATTTCTGGGTCATTTCATGGACCAGTAAAATTGCACCACGTAGCAGTTCGTACAACCATGTGGCATTTCGTACAGTGTCGTCGCGGCAGACATGGAAGGATGATTTGGCAGCTGAGTTGGCAGACAGTATGCTAACGTGGCAGGGTGATTGTACAGTGGTTGACGTAGCCTAATGGTTGGCTGCCACATGGCCCAGTCATGGGCTACCACATGGCAGTGGGAAAATTCCCAAAGACAGCCCATGAACAAAAATTAAAAAATTAAAAATATTTGGCAAGTCTGCCAAATCCGACAGGACCCCGCCAAATCTGGAAATCGACCAACATCTAGAAGCCTCGCCAAATTTAGCAGAATGAACATATGTCAAATATATATATATATATATATATATATATATATATTACAATGGTCAAGACAAAAGTGGAGGCTTGCGGGCTCAACCCCAGGACCTCCCCCTTTATACCTACCTTAGTATATGCTCTACAACCACTAGGCCAACGGCCTCAAATTGTTTACAATGGCGGTTTCTTTATTTAAAATATGAATCCTCCCAGTGTTGGAAGGAGGGCGCGTCTGGGTACGGACCAAAAAAAATTTTGAGACAAATTATTCATCATTTATTGTAGGTTGCAGGGCATGGAAATCGAGAGAGAGTTTCTCTTGGGCCTAGGAGTGCCAGAGTCGGATCGAAGAGTGGAGATAGTCATTTTTGGGTAATTCAACGCCACGAATTCAATGGTACTATCTATTTTCTGATCTGAGCAAAACTTTTGCAGCTTGATTTTAGAATGAGGAATACTTATGTATTTTGCCAAATTCTTTTGCTGAGTTAATAAAAAGGCCTACCCATTTGAGATCAATACCCGGAGACGTATTCCACCAAGGATGAACTACGTTATCAAGTGTTTTGTGTTCATATTTGATGCTTATGTCTCTTCATTATTGAGATTTTCCTTCTTTAATGGTGCACTTTAATTTATGCTCGTTTAATGCAATTCTTTATAAGTCACTCGATGAAAAGATCCATGATCATGTTGGTATCAGAGTAGTTGTCTTTGACTTGAATTGTTGAGTGTGAATGCTTACTAGGGCCAAGCATAAACAGGGTGAAGTAACTCTTAATACTTTCAATCTCGAAGTTGGTCATGCATCTCGAAGGAAGAAAATGGCAGAAGAGGACAAGCGTGATGAACAGGAGAAAAACTTTCATATGGTCTTTTATCGCATATCAGAAATGGTAGAACGAATGTATGGAGAATACGAGAAGGGGATGAAGGAGAAAGGGAAGAAAAAGGAATCACATGTTGATGATGATGCTTCGGTAAATCAAGGGGCTGGAGGAGACCCTCTTGAGCCTCTATCTTCACCATCAAGTTCTAGTTCTTCTTCCTCTAAGCATTCTCATCATTCTCATCATTATATCCATAAAGCCTGTTTTAAGAAACCATTATTAAATCTTGATGTAAAATTTTCTTTACCTATGTTTAATGGAGATGCTAATCCTGAAAAGCTAGATAATTGGATCTGACAGGTTGAAGTATATTGTCGTGTTCAACATATTGATGAAGAGGAAGTTAAAGTGGAACTAGCTTCTCTTCTACTAGAAGGCACCACTCTCACATGGTGGGAGAGAAAACTTCAGGACAGAAGTAAGTGTGGTAATATTCTTTCCTCATGGTTGAAATTTAAATCATTGATAAGGAAGCAATTTTATCCATTGGGTTATTTACATAAAGAAATGATGGAATGGAAAACTTTAAGACAAAGTAAAGGTCAAACTATACAAAGTTTCACAAAAGAATTTAGGAAGAATTCTCTTGCATTAAACATTCCTTTGGATTCTTATGACACTTTAATGAAGTATATTAGCGCACTTCACAGTTATATTCATCATACTTTTCTCTTTTTTAACCCCACTAGTCTTGACGAAGTTTGTGTGCAATCCACTCACCTTGAGAACGGGGGAAAGCATGTTCAAGAAGATCCCACAAAGAAACCTTCCAATCTCCCACATAATCCATTTAAGAAGTTTAAAAGGAAGGACAAGAAGACCACCACAGTGACGAGAGAAGGAGGAAATCCATCTTGCACTCATTGCAAGAAAAGTGGTCACGATGATGAACATTGTTGGAAACTACATCCAGAGAAGAGATTGAAAAATTTTGGTGGAAAGGGGAAGACAAAAACCATTGCTACAGTGCAACAAGATCTTGGTTCTGATTCAGGAGACGAAGGAAAGATCACAACGGTTGGAGTACAAGGTAAATATTCCCTTCATGCTAGTTCAAATTCCAGTAATGAATCTAATGATGATGAATGAAAGAGGAATGAATTATTTCACATAAGAGTTGTATCTAAACACACTAAGATAGATACATTATTTGATTTGGGTTCCCAAGTAAACTTGATATCTGAAGCACTTGTCAAAAATATGGGTCTTGAAACGAAACCACATCCAAAGCCTTATCCTCTTGGTTGGGTATGTGATAAAGAAAAAATTAATGTCACCAAACAATGTAGGGTCAGATTTGCTATTGCTTCAAAATTGATTCATGAAGTGGATTTGGATGTTGTATCACCTGATATATGTGGAATAGTGTTGGGGATTCCTTATCTTTTTGATAGAAAATCAATCTTCTTTCGTCATGAGAACAAATACCACCTTACTAAGGGGGGAGTGGAATATATTGTTAGATCTCATAGCATGAGGGTAAACACAGCACTTGTTAGTGCAGGACAAATGAAGATACTCATAAACACTAATAACATATATGTACTCAAGGTCGTAAGGGAGAAAGATGTCGGAACATCCGACGCTTTCCAAGGATGTGATCCTTCTCATAAGAAAGAATTATTTGATATTGTTTCTAAGTATGAGGATATTGTTCAAGAACCAGATGGATTACCTCCTAAGAGGGAAATCCAACATGAGATACATCTTCTGCAGGATTCTCCTCTTCCTAATGTGGGCATGTATAAGATGTCAGATGTAGAGATGACAGAGATCAAGAAGCAGGTACAAGGATTATTGGATCAAGGGGTCATCAAGACCAGCTCATATCCTTGTGGTTCTCCAATTGTAATGGTCCCAAATAAATATGACACATGGCGAATGTGTGTCGATTACTGGGCCTTAAATAAAATCACGGTGAAAAATTGATACCATCTTCCTCAAATAGATGATTTACTTGATCAGTTAAAGAATGTTGTTTATTTCACTAAGTTGGATTTGCACAGTGGATACCATCAGATCAGGGTTCCAGAATAGGATGCATGGAATACTGCCTTTAAAACCAAACAGGGATTGTTTGAGTGGTTAGTTATGTCGTTTGGGCTTTGTAATGCTCCGGAAACCTTCATGCATGTGATGAATGATGTATCCAGGCCTTTCCTAGATGATTTTGTGATTTTATATTTAGACGACATTCTTATTTTTAGAGGGACTTGGGATGAACATGTGAGGCATGTAAAGCAAGTATTGTATACTTTGCAAAGGGAAAAGTTGTATGTAAAATTGTCTAAATGTGAATTTGGCAAGACTGCACTTGTATACTTAGGTCATATTGTAGGAGGAGGACAATTAAAAGTTTATCCTTCCAAGATTGATGTAATTGTAAATTGTCCTAAGCCCAAAATTATAACCATGATACAGAGCTTCTTAGGTGCAGTACAATATTGGAGGAGGTTCATTTCACACGTCTCCTTTATAGAAGCTCCTTTCCATGCCTTAACCAGTGTGAAGAACACTTTTCAGTGGGAAGGAAAGCAACAAAAATCTTTCAACACTTTGAAGGAAAAGATCAGTACCGCACCAGTATTAGCACTGTTGAATCTTTAACAACCCTTTCAGATCAAGACAAATGCCAATGGATATGCCATGGGTGCAGTATTGATGCAATATTGTAAGCCTATCTATTACCACTTTGAAAATGTTAACCAAGTTGTTGTTAACTATCCTACATATGGTAAAGAGTTGTATGCATTAGTTCAAAGCGTAAAAAAATGGAAACATTAATTTTTAGGGAAGGAAACAATCATACATACAGATCACCAACCCTTATAGTATATCCAAGCACAAACCAAACTGCAACAATCTCGACATTACAGATGAATGGGTTTTCTACAACAATTTCATTTGGAAATCAAGTACAAAAAGGGTACAAGTAACACAGTAGTTGATATGCTTTCTAGACCTCCTATTGTTTCTTCTATTATTTTGAAGAATACTTCTTTATCTCATGATAGCTATGTGGAACAATATGCCATTGATGAAGATTTTAAAGAAGTATATGAGAATCTAACCCATGGTGCATAGGTAGAGAACTATTGTCTGCATGGAAAACTACTCTGCCATCTTGGAAAGCTATGTATTCCTACAAGTGAATGAGTCCATGTAATACGATAAGCTCACACTTCTCTTGTGTCTRGGCATTTTGGGGGTAGGAAAAGTTATGACTTATTTGCARAGGTTTTGTTACTGGCCTCAAATGAAAGCAAYTGTAAATAAATATGTAAAGGGGTCTATGATGTGTTCTACCTGTAATCCCACTAATAGAAAATTGGGGCTATACTCACCACTACMTGTTCCATCCCATTCATGGGAAAGTATCTCCAAGGAAAAGGAATTCACACACGGGTGATGTTGATTATCTTCRAGTAGGATTAAAGGGMACACATCCAAGCAAGTAAAAGAGGATTGAGAAGGACAAGGTGAGGGAACTCCTCCCTCACTTATCTGTTTATTTATGAAATCTTTTGGTGGTCCACGAATCTCTYAGTGGGAAGTCATGATCCAAAAAGGATCTAGAGAAGACTAAGGATAGCTCATAACTCRTAGAWGCAACTYGGGACGCTCAGAATGGCCTCAACAGACAARGAAAGGGAAAAAAATTCAAAGTTCTCAAAACTTAGTGAAAATAAAATCATCGTGAATAGYGTGTCGCAATATTTCCAATGGTGCAAATGGCTCATCAAACGAAGTTACGGATTGAAATATATTCATGGTCAAAATTTGGTCAACCTAGCCAAGTCAGTAGGGGGATGAGTCAGSATCTGTACTATTGTCCCTTGACCAAGTTTCGAGGAACACTTGGTCATAATTGAYCRTTTTTGGACTTCGACACCCTGTCAAAKATGGASMGCTAGGMRAAGCAGAGATCGTGGGATCTCGGTTCACTTTTGGGCCTCTTTTAGGGTTTTGGGTTAATGTAATGGGAAAGGGATGTCGGCYCATGGGTTTACCCACGCTTAGGCCCACTTTTTTAATGTATAAATAGATACTTWGGCAATGTAAGAAGCRTYGATGGCTTAGTGCTRGTAGTTAGATCTGTGTGATCAGATGTGGATTGTAAATKCTCYGTGCATGATTGTAAGAGGCTACAGAGCTAAGTGCTAGTTGTTGKAAGAGGTTATAGAAAGMTTTGTGTTGAAGTACAAGGAAGAAGGATCTAGCGAKCTACGCAGATMYTMTGTCCTGTGCGAAGTAAGGGTTCTGAGTGGCTTTGTGTTGTAACCAATTGAAGACACTAATAAAGAAGAAGAGTTGGTGGACGTAGCCCCAGGGTGGGGGTGAACCACATAAATCTGTGTGTGATKCTTTGTGCTTCGGCTTGATGTGTTTATTTCTTCTTCACTTGAGTGCCTTGATATATTTAGATAGATCTATTAATTCTTTRTGCTTCTAAGATGTATGTCAATAGTGGGATCTGACATGTATGATAATGCTTAGTGCYGAACTACTAGACATGATATGATTTKCTATAGTTAAGYGCTAAAACAATGTGCATTTGAGGATTCACCGCGAAGCTCTATGCCATCTGCGAAGTATAATAAGGGTTAAATATTGATGAATGATCTATGMTAAGTGACCTGTAAGGATAGGATCACAKATCTGTGTCCTAKCTAAGGTTGTAGACACCTGAGTCTTGTAACCACCCCTGCCTCTACCTTGGGTGAGACTTCATCTGCTTCACAGTTGTTGYCGAAAGGGCCRGTAKTTAGGGCTTTGTTGGTAYRCTCTTGAGCGTTGAACCCTGGGTCTTCCCCTGTGCCAACAAATGGTTCTRTTTCCGGGACCTGAAACTGTGATTATTGGGAACTGAGGAAGCAGAAACTTTGTGCAAAAGGAAKYTMTGTGCGTAGATATRTCGCCCTAGTGCGCARCTTTTTACTTGACCTGTGAAAGMTTTGTGCCARGAATAAGGTCAGATCTGAGGAAAGGAACATCAGATCTGAAGAAAATAAGAGAGATCTGAATGCTCTATGCTCTAAGAAAAGTAAAAGTGGGAATTTMTGAAAGAAAGAGGTCAAATCTKCATAAAAGAGGTAAGATCTGTAAKCCMTGTGCTCTAATAAAGGTAAGAATAGTTAAAATTTCTTAGATCTGGAAGCTTTGTACTCTGTAGAAGTAAGATAAGTGAAATTTTTGTTTCTAGAGCATGGATCTAGGTATGTTTGATAGATTCGGTCCTAGCTTAAAACCTAGGATATTAATAGAAGAAAGAAAGTTTGATATGAGTAGATMTGATAAGCATAATGATAGATATGTTATACCTATGCATAGAAAGAATGTTTGGACTAAMAAATGGATGCAGGATCCTAGAAGGAATTTTTTGCAAGCTAACTACCATRATTCTGGTGCGCAATACARAAGAAGTTGGGGATCATTTAAGAGAAAGAGAGGATTGACCCTATGTTATGGTTGCAGAAAACCAGGCCATCTAGCTAAGGATTGCYCGGGTGGAAAACCCAGTTGTCTCTGTTGCAAAKCTTTGGACCATGAAGTATTAGATTTYCCTAGAATGATTGCTAAGCTTGAGAGAATGAATCTAAATRAAGAACACCCTAGGAYAGCCMCAGAAATAGCAWAACCCCAGAAARAATCRGAGAAAGTATTAATACAGATGAAAGAAACCCTGAAAGAACATAAAGATGTYTKCCTACCAGAGATCTTCAAAGAAAAGGAACAAAWCAAAGAAAGAATAGGGGACTTCGTCATTGACTGTATTCTTGATAAAGAAACGCAAGTGAACATTATKCYAGAAAGAACCTGGGAAKTTATAGGGAAGCCTGCCATGATCCCTTCACTGGGAGGAATAKGACTATTCAGAGGAAAACTCGTGATGTTATGTGGAAAAATCRCTCAAATACCTATGACARCCAATGGAACTTCGAYAGAAGAAGATTTTGAGATTATCAAATTTATTAAGGATGACACCCCATTCACTATGTTACTTGGAAAACCTTGGATTGAGAGAAATCAAGCCAGAAAAAAGGAAGAAGAAAAGGTATTACAACAATAGAGACACAAGCTAAAATATTTCATGACCAAAAGGATCGCACAGTTGATTGAGGAACATGAGAATAAATCAAAGCTATTTGATACTAGAAGCTCGGATGTCAAATAATTAGGGGACTCACAAAAGATTGGAGTATCTGTACCAGATACAAATGAAGTAGTTCTCCTGAGTCTTGGGAAAGAACCCCAGCAACGCAAAGTGACTGTGCCCAAGGAAAATAAGAACCAGATCGAGAAACGAACTACTGAGACAAAGTTCACGAGGAAGAAAGCTAGAAAGATAAGTAAAAAGAGAGCTTAGATCGACAGGCTATAGAGGGTTCCAGAGAGAACCCCTCTGAAAGAAACTTTGCACAATTCGAGCTTTTTCAGGATAACAGAATAGCGACATGGGTCACTTCGTCATGGCGAAGAAATATATCCGTTGGAGGCCGATATACCCATTCGACTGTCGCCCCGAACGGATCGAAAAACATTGAAGGCTCATCACCAGACCGTTAGACCACACCATAATGGATAGAACTAGAGTTAAGGAAGCCCCATACCCATTGCAAACAATCTGTTACAGAGTTACTTACTTAATCCATCGCACCATGCATGAAAGACACTTTTGCTAATCATGAATTTGAATCCGCAGATACCTAAGTTGTGAACCGTGATTACTTCACCTTTACTCTCTACCTTACTATAGTATCTATGTTACTTTGAGAACCCGATCTATTGATCCTAAGCGTATATGTTCGACGAATTTACCACAAATGAAGAATATGTAAGAGATTTACTCACTAGCCTCAGAGCCGAAAGAGTCATGTCGGAGCGGGGATTGTCTACAGGTTTACAGGCATCGTCAACGAGAGGAGTGCAAGCCTCCCCATCGACTTCTCGAGAAGGAACATCCCGAGCCAATGCAGAAAGAAGAACCAAACATAGGGATGTAATGGCCAACGAAAAGTTGGTCCCATCCATCCTACCTTCTTACATACCACCTATGAGCGGTGCAATCAACAGAGATAGTGTGCCTAGAGACTTTGAGTACACTCTAGTCATGGTGTACCTACTGAAAGGAGTACGCGCAGTCCGCGCAGATCACAACAAGATCACAGCCTTGAAGTTTAGTGACTTCAACCTAGGGGATCGTAAATTTTACAGCACACTTGCCCCGTACAAGTACCTAACCAGAACCAAGGGCAAGAATTTGAAGATCATCCCTCAGCAATGGATGATGAACCTCGCACAGTCTTGTCTGCTCAACGTTATGAAGATACCACACTTTGGAAGACACCAGGAGGTGAATTCTTGTGTGAATCTGTTGCTGGCAAGTTACCATGAAGGATACTTATGGTTGAACTGTTGCATAATATTTGATCTAGCGTTGATCAACCAGATCACCGGGCTTAGCATGTAGGGCCCTGATCCCCACGATTATTATCCTGGGAAGACCTTGGATCGCGCTCTTTACCAGAATATCAAACAAGCCTATGGAAATGTTGAGAAAGGAACGTGAGGATACAAGGTAGCTTCTATTGAAAGTGGTGCAGTGTGCCTCACCTGTCAACTGATCGCAGGGAAGTTGGTATGCAAGAATTGACCCACGCAAGTATCCGACTTTGTAGTCGACCTCGCAGGAAAGTGCACAGAGGGACTACAGATGAACTGGGTGAAGTACCTGGTGAATCAACTAGAGATTGATTGTAGAGAAGCCCAGGATCAAGGGCATGAATTTCATTTTAGTTGTCTCTTGATACTTATAGCTTTCATTGCATGGGATCTACCAGAAGGTACAACCTTCCCTAACATTGGCCCCTTTGAACCACTAGCTACGAAGTTCAGTACCATGTGTTACTCAAATGACATGAACAATAAGTGGAAATCCAATGTCATATTTCACACCTACTACACCCAGTTGAAGCTCGCCATCCATTCCGAGCCTTGCATGACCCCGAATACTTTACACAAGTTTCGACCTTTGATAAAGTTCAGTGCAGACCGCCACTTTATATATCTGACAGCACGTGCTGATGAGAACAAGGAACGGCTTCAGTCTTATTACAAGATGATAGAAGAATACCTGGAGGAAATCAACAAGGAATGGTCGATACAACTTCTGATTCCAATAGACCCTGTAGAAGTGTCTGACATTGATAGCCCAGAAGCTGTGCAAAATACACCTGGACCCAGTAAGACAAAGAAAACAAAGCAGACAAATAAGGATGAGAATATCTAGGATGTAGACAACAGATCTGTAAGAACCACATCTGTTACACCAGAGTAAGGAGGTAATGATGAAGACTTAGAGGAAGTCGAACAGAGGCTAGGTGATGAAGTAGAAATCATAAATAAAAGGAAGGGTTCACCTCTAGAACCTTCCTCCCGAAAGAAATCAAAATCACCCGTGACTAAGCTGAAGACCACGCTCACTCCAGATGACTTCAATTTTCTCATCGCAGCTATGAATGAAGCCATATAAGAGATAACAGAAAAATAGGAAGCTAAGCAAGAGACAATGTACAACAAAATCGACATCAAACTCCAAGGAGTACAACAAGCTCTCTAGTCTAACCGCACAGTCTCCTCTGCGCCCCTGCTAGAAAGAACAACAAAAGAAGGAAACGAACCAGTTCAACTCCGCAAGATTGCTAACATGGTCGAAGTACACCTTCGGAAGGCACAGGAAGAAACAACACAGGCCACCCAGGCCTTAAAGTAAGCATAGGAGGAAGTCCTCGAGCAACTTCGAGCTGCACAACAAGAGAAGGACACTCTCCAAGCGAAATTTGAAGAAGATAGAGCAAATATTCAAATAGAGAAAGAGCAGCTACTCGCGAAGCAGATTGGGATTGAAGAAGCAGTCAACATAGCATTTTTCTCTATGATCGGCTTAGAACAGAAGGCATAGGACCCCATAAAACGTCAAGTGATGATGCTTGTTGAAGTTATTCAACAACTTCAACAAAGATTCGTGGACTTAGAACTTCAGACCATACCACAAACCCCACAAGAAGTGTGCGACCAGCGAGAAATAACTGCCTGGAGCACCGTAGAAAGGATTAAATCACTCTCTGAGGAATGTAAACAGTTAAGCAACAGAAGTGCACAGATCTATGAGAACCTAACCGAGAACCTAGAATTGCATCAATTAGAGTCACGGCTCCAAGAGGTGAAGTATGACGCTGAAAATCTACAGGTACATCTGAAGGCCCTGTCACCCGTAGAGAGAATGAAGAGGTTTCCAGAGCAACGCACAGGCCAACAATAGATTCACATGCTTCAGATTAAAGTAATGGAAGTCTCTCAATGACTGCAACCAGTGCAAGAAAAGGCATGCCAATTGTTCACTGAAGTTGAAAGCCAAGGAGTAGAACTTGAACAGCTTGTGAATATAACATAACAACGCCTAGAAGGGTCGGTGAACGAGGCACTCATCCAAGAGTTCGTCGAGCAAGAGGCATTATAAATGCGGGAGGTCGAAGCGGTTCGAGCTAAGCTCGAGGAATTCGAAGCATAATTGGTCAAACTAGAGTGACTCGAAACGAGTCATAGGTGAGTGTTGGGGTCCTGTTGGCCCTTGAAAAAGTTTCGAGGAACACTTGATCATAATTGATCATTTTTGGACTTTGACACCCTATCAAATATGGAGCGCCAGGTGAACCAGAGATCACAGGATCTCAATCCACTTTTGGGCCTCTTTTATGGTTTTGGGTTAATGTAATGGGAAAGGGATGTCGGCCCGTGGGTTTACCAACGCTTAGGCCCACTTTTGTAATATATAAATAGATACTTAGGTAATGTAAGAAGCATCGACGGCTTAGTTCTAGTAGTTAGGTCTGTGTGATAGGATGTGGATTGTAAATTCTCTGTGCATGATTGTAAGAGGCTGCAGAGCTAAGTGCTAGTTGTTGTAAGAGGTTGTAGAAGGCTTTGTGCTGAAGTACAAGGAAGAAGGATCTAGCGAGTTGCACAGATCTTATGTCTTGTGCGAAGTAAGGGTTCTGAGTGGCTTTGTGCTGTAACCAAATGAAGACACTAATAAAGAAGAAGAGTTAGTGGATGTAGCCCCAGGGTGGGGGTGAACCACGTAAATCTGTGTGTGATGTTTTGTGCTTCGGCTTGATGTGTTTATTTCTTCTTTTGTTGAGTGCCTTGATATATTTAGATAGATCTATTAATTCTTTATGCTTCCAAGATATATGCCAATAGTGGGATCTGACATGTATGAGAATGCTTAGTGTTGAACTACTAGACATGATATTATTTTCTATAGTTAAGTGTTGAAACAATGTACATCTGAGTATTCACCGCGAAGCTCTGTTTCATCTGTGAAGTATAATAAGGGTTAAATACTGATGAATGATCTATGCTAAGTTCCCTGTAAGGATAGGATCGCAGCTCTGTGTTCCAGCTAAGGTTGTAGACACATGAGTCTTACAACCACCCCTGCCTCTACCTCGAGTGAGACTTCATCTAATTCACAGGTGTTGTCGAAAGGGCTAGTAGTTAGGGATTTGTTGGTACGCTCTTGAGCATTGAACCCTGGGTCTATCCATGTGCCAACATGTACTACTGACGTCAACATTAGTACAGATGACGTTAGCATTCATACAACATACATGGATTTTGCAGGAGGTGAAACGTGTCATGTTGACATGGCATCACCAGAGGCTACCATGTGTCACTCATATTTGTAATTTTTGGGTCATTTCATAGACTAGTAAAATTGTGCCACATGGCAGTCCATACAATGATGTGGCAAGCTGACATAGCAGGGTGATTTGGTATCTGAGTTGGCAGACCGTACATTGATGTGGCAGGTTTATTTACAGTGGTTGAGGTTGCCCAATGGTTGGCTGCCATGTGGCCCAGTCATGGGCTGCCATGTGGCAGTGGGCAAATGCCCAATGACAACCCGTGAACGAAAATTAAAAAATCAAAAAGATTTGGCGGGTCCACCAAATTCGGTGGGGCCCCACTAAATATGGGAACCGACCAACATATAGAAGCCTCACCAAAGTTAGTGGAACAAACATATGTCAAATATATATATATATATTACAATGGTCAAGCCAAAAGGGGAGGCCCACAGGCTCGACCCCAGGACCTCCCTCGCTATACACACCTTATTATATGCTCCGCAACCACTAGGCCAAAGACCTCACATTATTTACAACGTCGATTTCTTTATTTAAAAGATGAATCATACCAGTGTTGGAAGGAGACTGCACGTGGGTACGTTCTGACACGGTTTTCAATAAAAATTATTGATCATTTATTGCACGTTGTAGGGCATGAAAATAGAGACAAAGTTTTTCTTGGGCCTAGGAGTGCCAGAGTCGGATCGAAGCGTGGAGACAGTCATTTTTGGGTAATTCGACGCCATGAATTCAGTGGTGTTGTCTGTTTTATGATTTGAGCAAAACTTCTACAGATTGATTTCAGAATGAGGTATACTTATGTATTTTGCCAAATTCTTTTGCCGAGTTAATAAAAAGACCTACCCATTTGAGAGAAGGACCCAAAGACGTATTCCACCAGGGTTAACTATCTTGAAATTTGACATGGAAATTCCAATACACCCATCACAAATTTCTTCCACCAAACCCGCACAGTGAGCAATGAATGGGGCCAACGTTGAAATTTTTTCAATCTGTTCCCGTATGCATTGAAGTTTGACATGGTTAGACTAGATAGTTTTCCTGATGGTATGGGATGGTTTCAAGACTTAAGGATGTTTGATGTCGCCGCATAATACTTGAGATCGTCCATGTTTGCATCAACGTTCAATATAATGGATGTCTCATTGTCATCATTTGTTATTTCCATCTATATAATATTTGTTGGAACTCTCTTGAAATGTCATGGCACTTCCAATACACCCATCACCAATGTCATCTTCCATCGACCTCACACGGTGAGTAGTGAATGGGGCCAACTTTGAAATTTCTTCAAACTGTCCATGTATGCGTTGAAATTTGACATGGTTAGACTAGAAACATGCCTTTACGGTATGGGAGGATTTCAAAACTCAAGGATGTCATTATGTCCCCACATCATATTTGAGATCATCCATGTTTGCATCAATGTTCATAATGGATGTATCATTTTCATCATTCATTGTTTCCATATGTATAATCTTTGTTGGAACTCTCTTGAAATGTCATGGAACTTCCAATTCACCCACCACATGAAATGTCATGCACCGACCCCTCATAGTGAGCAGTGAATGGGTCCAACGTTGAAATTTCTTCAATATGTTCCTGTATGCATCAAAATTTGACATGATTAGAGTAGACACATGCCTTGACAGTATGGGAGGGTTTCAAGACTCAAGGATGTATGATGTCCCCACATAATATTTGAGATCATCCACATTTTCATCAATGTTCATCATGTATGTCTCATTGTCAATGTTTGTCATTCCCTTATATAGAATTGTTGTCAGAACTGTCTTGAAATTTGACATGGAACAAACTATCCACGTCAAATTTCGGTGCATGTAAAATGTGAACAAAGTATCCATGTCAAATTTCGGTGCATACAGAAACATTTTGAAAAACATTCAACGTTGGCCCCATTCATAGGTCATTGTTTCCCATCATGTACTCTATCCCTAGTACAATGTCTTTTAATAGTTGTTTCCTTTAAAATTCGACCAAGAAAATTAAAAAGAAA
>JZKD02S2194120.1:10701-20732 GCA_000966675.3 Picea glauca
CATACCTGATATTGATAGTCATTAATTTATGAAGTACTAACCACTGTTGCACATTTCAGTTTATTGTTGCCTTGTCTCGCAAACAGGTGCCTATTCAGTGGAATACCTTCATTTAGACTATCTTCTTGGCAGTGATCTGTGAAGGGAAAACCTACTTTGACCTTTTGAGCCTTAATCCCTTGATCCTTTTCCTTTCAATACCCCAGGTTACTAGGGATGTCTCCCTTGGGATTAGCCACCCTGAATAGAAAGAGCCCCCCATCGAAGTGACAGTGGGTGGGGAAGCTCCTGTTACGCCAGTTTGACCTTTACTTTTAAGCTACCTGACCTTGACTACAAACTGAGCGATAACACAACCAAAGGTCACTGCCCTGGCGTGGCAACCAGATGGTGGCAATGTCATACTGTTAGGGACCCATGGACCTAATAGGCTGGCTCGTGATGAGACCCCCTATCCTCTGAGTAGGTCTTGTTTTTTTATTTTCTGGGTCCCTCTTGTTTCTTGCTGAGAGGATTTTTACTGCCTTCTCGGGGATCCCTGGGCGAAGCATCTTGAGGTTTTATTTCTAGGCTTTTGTCTTTTACCAACTGCTGTACCTTCTGGGCCTTTAGCCCCTTCTTCCGACGAGATAAAGAGAAATCCTATAAATAGGTCAACCCGATGCCCGGACAAAGGGAGTGGGATAAATGAGTGGGAGATAAGATGGAACAATGGTGCTATGATGGGAGCGGACGATGGCTTTTCAGAAATTTCCTAGTGGCAAACCAAAACCTATGGGCACAGTCTTACTAGGGCACCCTGTCAATCTCCCCAAGCATGGTCAAGTGGTCTAATGTAAGATCCAAGCAGTTTTTAGAGATAAAAGGAATCAGATACATATATTTAAAGGTTTCAATGATCAAAAGTGACACATACTATGATACCTGGACCAATTACCTCATGGAGCAAGAACCTCTTCTGATACAAGACCAAGACGATGGTGATGGATGTTGCTGCTGGAGCTGACAAGACAAAGATGATGGAAGAAGAAAAGGATGGGCCCTCCAGGGCCATGCTCAGGTCAACCTTGCTCTTGGTACTCCATGTCTAGGACCTGTGGGCCTTGAGACATGATCTCCTAGTTATCCCTAAAAATCGGGGATAACAGTACCATTTGTTCTGGAGTGTGATGCATCAGGAGAGGGGATCGAAGAAGTGTTGATGTAGAGGGGACACCCCATTTTATTTAAGAGCAAGAAGCTTAGCCATCATGAGAGGCTGTATTCAATCTATGAGAAGGAGATGCTTGCAATCATGCATGCTTTGATCAAATTCAGGCAGTACTTGGTGGGCAACAAATTTGTGGTCAAGACAGGCTATAATAGTTTGAATTATTTCCTTGAGTAGAAGGATCTCAGCGATCATCAACAAAAGTGGGTGATAAAGGTCCAGGCCTTTGATTTTGATAGAGTATGTCAAGGTGAAGAAAAACATTATGGCAGATGCACCATTTAGGAGACCAACAACTTGTTCCTTGATGGAGATTTCAACAGATTGGAAATCCCACTTGTTAGTGGAATATTCCAAGGATAAGTTCACTTGTGAGTTATTGGACGGGCAAGTAAATGATGACAGGTACAGAGTCATAGACAAAGTCATCTTTTATAAAGACCGAGTCTACCTAGTGCCCAAATCAGATCTCAAAAAGAAGATTTTGGCATCAATACACGACTCTCCATTAGCAGGTCATCAGGTGTTCTTCAAAACTTATAGGTAGGTCAGGGAGAGATTATCTTAGAAGGGTCTCAATCAGGATGTGATGAAACATATTAGTGAGTGTGTGACTTGTCAGTAGAACAAGTCAGTTGAGACACTTCCAGCAGGGTTACTTTAGCCACTTCCCATTCCGAAGCAGAAATGGGAAAGTATATCCATGGACTTCATTACAGGCCTACCCAAGGCTCAGTGTAAGGACTTTATTTATGTAGTTGTCGATAGATCGACCAAGTTTGTGCATTTCTTGTCGATTCCTACCATATACAACACAATGCAGGTGGTCGAGCTATTCTTTAGAGAGATCTTCAGACTTCACAGGTTGCCACAGAGTATAGTCAGTGACAGAGACAGTCGGTTCATTAGCACATTTTGGTAGGAGGTATTCATATTGGTGTGGACATAGTTGACACCCAGCACCAATTACCACCACCAGACGAATGGGAAGACGAAGATAGTCAACAAGTGGGTAGAGGGATATTTGAGGAACTATGTGAGTGGACATCAAAGAGCGTGAGTAAGGTGGTTACATCTTGTAGAGCACTGTTACAACACTACCTTCCACATGTTCATAGGTATGAACCCATTTAGAGCATTATATGGGTATGATGCTCCCACTTTGATTGACCTAGTTTTTGGAGACAACCGTGCTCCCAAGGCCAATGAATAGATAGTAGAGAGTCAGGAGATTCTCAAGGTACTAAAGGAGAATCTACGAATGGCACATAATCGACAAAAGGTGTGTGCAGACAGACACAAGATAGAGCGTAGGTTTGAGGTTGGGTATGTAGTATTCGTAAGACTACAACCATACATGCAGTCATCTTTGAAGAAGAGTAGGGTGGAGAAGCAACCCAGGTTCTATGGACCATACAGGGTCATACGCAGGGTAGGCGAAGTGTAACGTCCCCAACCACCAAACAACAAGGAAACACCACTTCAAAACATCTCTGTTTGCTCTGATACCAATTTGTAATGTCCCCAGTGACCAAACAACAAGGCAACATCACTTCGGAATTTCACTGTAATACCATTTTGTGGAAACCCTGGCCACCCAGGCTGGGCCATGTAACACCACCAATAGACTGCTAAGCTCTGATACCAGGTTAATTGCTCTGATACTAGTTTAATTGCTCTGATACCAGGTTAATTGTTTATCCCGGAGTACATATTTATTACATGCATTTCTAATGAAATAAAAGGCAATAAAATATACTACTACCATACTAACTCATGCAAAATTGTCTGTAAATCATTCCTGCAACGAAAGCACGTGATAACATTGTAAGAATCACAGACATGCACAACATACATCATTTAACACATAATTGATACTTATCTTTGGATTGTGAAGACCACCAACTCCGTGCAGACCTTCCACGAACCTCCTAGCCTTAGACCACACTGCTCATCACTCTCAACAGTGGGTCACCCCCGAGCTGGGACTAAACTCCACCCGGGCAAGGGATTTCCTAGGCTTGGAAAGGCTAACAGGAAAGTCACATAGTTCAACATGAAGGATTCTCTCAGGAGCCACTTACGCCCACTGTTCACAGACTCTCATTCCCCACATGTCTGTCCCACCTCAAAAGTGTACACCTTCACTGTCACATAGTTCATCAGCTGCTCCACCTCCCTTCTGGGGCTTCAGCAACAGGACGAACATGAACTCTTAGATATTTGTAGTTGCTACTAGACTCCCTCCATGAGAATTCACTTCCTCAACACGCTGTCTCACCTAGAGAGAGTTTCTCACAGGCCTGACAGCCTTCCTCTTCAATCTACGGGCCTGCCAACCTGCCTTTACGACCCANTGTATTCAATCTATGACAAGGAGATGCTTGCAATCATGCATGCTTTGATCAAATTCAGGCAGTACTTGGTGGGCAACAAATTTGTGGTCAAGACAGGCTATAATAGTTTGAAGTATTTCCTTGAGTAGAAGGATCTCAGCGATCATCAACAAAAGTGGGTGATAAAGGTCCAGGCCTTTGATTTTGATAGAGTATGTCAAGGTGAAGAAAAACATTGTGGCAGATGCACCATCTAGGAGACCAACAACTTGTTCCTTGATGGAGATTTCAACAGATTGGAAATCCCACTTGTTAGTGGAATATTCCAAGGATAAGTTCACTTGTGAGTTATTGGACGGGCAAGTACATGATGACAGGTACAGAGTCATAGACGAAGTCATATTTTATAAAGACCGAGTCTACCTAGTGCCCAAATTGGATCTCAAAAAGAAGATTTTGGCATCAATACACGACTCTCCATTAGCAGGTCATCAGGTGTTCTTCAAAACTTATAGGTAGGTCAGGGAGAGATTATCTTAAAAGGGTCTCAAGCAGGATGTGATGAAACATATTAGTGAGTGTGACTTGTCAGCAGAACAAGTCAGTGCAGACACATCCAGCAGGGTTACTTTAGCCACTTCCCATTCCGAAGCAGAAATGGGAAAGTATATCCATGGGCTTCATTACAGGCCTACCCAAGGCTCAGTGTAAGGACTGTATTTATGTAGTTGTCGATAGATCGACCAAGTTTGTGCATTTCTTCGCGATTCCTACCATATACAACACAATGCAGGTGGTCGAGCTATTCTTTAGAGAGATCTTCAGACTTCACAGGTTGCCATAGAGTATAGTCAGTGACAGAGACAGTCGGTTCATTAGCACATTTTGGTAGGAGGTATTCATATTGGTGTGGACAGAGTTGACACCCAACACCAATTACCACCACCAGACGGATGGGAAGACGAAGATAGTCAACAAGTGGGTAGAGGGCTATTTGAGGAACTATGTGAGTGGACATCAGAGAGCGTGAGTAAGGTGGTTACATCTTGTAGAGCACTGTTACAACACTACCTTCCACATGTTCATAGGTATGAACCCATTTAGAGCATTATATGGGTATGATGCTCCCACTTTGANTGTATTCAATCTATGACAAGGAGATGCTTGCAATCATGCATGCTTTGATCAAATTCAGGCAGTACTTGGTGGGCAACAAATTTGTGGTCAAGACAGGCTATAATAGTTTGAAGTATTTCCTTGAGTAGAAGGATCTCAGCGATCATCAACAAAAGTGGGTGATAAAGGTCCAGGCCTTTGATTTTGATAGAGTATGTCAAGGTGAAGAAAAACATTGTGGCAGATGCACCATCTAGGAGACCAACAACTTGTTCCTTGATGGAGATTTCAACAGATTGGAAATCCCACTTGTTAGTGGAATATTCCAAGGATAAGTTCACTTGTGAGTTATTGGACGGGCAAGTACAGGATGACAGGTACAGGGTCATAGACGAAGTCATCTTTTATAAAGACCGAGTCTACCTAGTGCCCAAATTGGATCTCAAAAAGAAGATTTTGGCATCAATACACGACTCTCCATTAGCAGGTCATCGGGTGTTCTTCAAAACTTATAGGTAGCTCAAGGAGAGATTATCTTAAAAGGGTCTCAAGCAGGATGTGATGAAACATATTAGTGAGTGTGACTTGTCAGCAGAACAAGTCAGTGCAGACACTTCCAGCAGGGTTACTTTAGCCACTTCCCATTCCGAAGCAGAAATGGGAAAGTATATCCATGGGCTTCATTACAGGCCTACCCAAGGCTCAGTGTAAGGACTGTATTTATGTGGTTGTCGATAGATCGACCAAGTTTTTGCATTTCTTCGCGATTCCTACCATATACAACACAATGCAGGTGGTCAAGCTTTTCTTTAGAGAGATCTTCAGACTTCACAGGTTGCCATAGAGTATAGTCAGTGACAGAGACAGTCGGTTCATTAGCACATTTTGGTAGGAGGTATTCATATTGGTGTGGACAGAGTTGACACCCAACACCAATTACCACCACCAGACGGATGGGAAGACGAAGATAGTCAACAAGTGGGTAGAGGGCTATTTGAGGAACTATGTGAGTGGACATCAGAGAGCGTGAGTAAGGTGGTTACATCTTGTAGAGCACTGTTACAACACTACCTTCCACATGTTCATAGGTATGAACCCATTTAGAGCATTATATGGGTATGATGCTCCCACTTTGATTGACCTAGTTTTTGGAGACAACCGTGCTCCCAAGGCCAATGAATAGATAGTAGAGAGTCAGGAGATTCTCAAGGTACTAAAGGAGAATCTACGAATGGCACATAATCGACAAAAGGTGTGTGCAGACAGACACAAGATAGAGCGTAGGTTTGAGGTTGGGTATGTAGTATTCGTAAGACTACAATCATACATGCAACCATCTTTGAAGAAGAGTAGGGTGGAGAAGCAACCCAGGTTCTATGGACCATACAGGGTCATATGCAGGGTAGGTGAAGTGTAACGTTCCCAACCACCAAACAACAAGGAAACACCACTTCAGAACATCTCTGTTTGCTCTGATACCAATTTGTAATGTCCCCAGCGACCAAACAACAAGGCAACGTTACTTCGGAATTTCACTGTAATACCATTTTTTGGTAGCTCTGGCCACCCAGGCTGGGCCATGTAACACCACCAATAGACTGCTAAGCTCTGATACCAGGATAATTGCTCTGATACTAGGTTAATTGCTTTGATACCAGGTTAATTGTTTATCCCGGAGTACATATATATTACATGCATTTCTAATGAAATAAAAGGCAATAAAATATACTACTACCATACTAACTCATGCGAAATTGTCTGTAAATCATTCCTGCAACGAAAGCACGTGATAACATTGTAAGAATCACAAACATGCACAACATACATCATTTAACACATAATTGATACTTATCTTTGGATTGTGAAGACCACCAACTCCGTGTAGACCTTCCACGAACCTCCTAGCCTTAGACCACACTGCTCATCACTCTTAACAGTGGGTCACCCCCGAGCTGGGACTAAAATCCACCCAGGAAAGGGATTTCCTAGGCTTGGAAAGGCTAACAGGAAAGTCACACAGTTCAACAGGAAGGATTCTCTCAGGAGCCACTTACGCCCACTGTTCACAGACTCTTATTCCCCACATGTCTGTCCCACCCCAGGAGTGTACACCTTCACTGTCACATAGTTCATCGACTGCTCCACCTCCATTCCGGGGCTTCAACAACAGGCCAGACATGAACTCTTAGATATTTGTAGTTGCTACTAGACTCCCTCCATGAGAATTCACTTCCTCAGCACACTCTCTCACCTGGAGAGAGTTGCTCACAGGCCTGACAACCTTCCTCTTCAATCTACGGGCCTGCCAACCTGCCTTTACGACCCACAGGCCTGGCAACCTGTTTCTTCTATCCAACTCCTAAGATAAATGGGCAAGGGCAAAGGCAACAACAGAACTCGAGTAAGGCAGAGTACAACTCAACAAAATACCAGTGCGCGCAAGTTACAGAGGTTCATGATGACCACGGGTTCAACAATGGCGGAAATGGTTGGCTGTGTGCTTGCTCAGTGCGTGATTGAATTCGTCAGGATAGAGGTGGTTGACACGTCAGAAAATGGAGAGAATGGTGAGAGTGTGAGAGCCAACTGTGTCCCTGAACCTCCATAAGTCCCCCCCCAAACAACAAGAATTCTGACTTAAAACTGCATGTGTCTGAGCTGACACATGTCGCTCATGAAGCACGTTCCTTTTCATTTGGAAGTCATTCCCTCTTCCCAAAGGAACTTAGGATATAATCATATCCTTCTATCAACATTTAGAATAATAATAAATTATTCTTAGACTTAAGCTCTTAAGCTTAGTCNAGAGCGTGAGTAAGGTGGTTACATCTTGTAGAGCACTGTTACAACACTACCTTCCACATGTTCATAGGTATGAACCCATTTAGAGCATTATATGGGTATGATGCTCCCACTTTGATTGACCTAGTTTTTGGAGACAACCGTGCTCCCAAGGCCAATGAATAGATAGTAGAGAGTCAGGAGATTCTCAAGGTACTAAAGGAGAATCTACGAATGGCACATAATCGACAAAAGGTGTGTGCAGACAGACACAAGATAGAGCGTAGGTTTGAGGTTGGGTATGTAGTATTCGTAAGACTACAATCATACATGCAACCATCTTTGAAGAAGAGTAGGGTGGAGAAGCAACCCAGGTTCTATGGACCATACAGGGTCATACGCAGGGTAGGCGAAGTGTAACGTTCCCAACCACCAAACAACAAGGAAACACCACTTCAGAACATCTTTGTTTGCTTTGATACCAATTTGTAATGTCCCCAGGGACCAAACAACAAGGCAACGTCACTTCGGAATTTCACTGTAATACCATTTTGTGGCAGCTCTGGCCACCCAGGCTGGGCCATGTAACACCACCAATAGATTGCTAAGCTCTGATACCAGGGTAATTGCTCTGATACTAGGTTAATTGCTCTGATAACAGGTTAATTGTTTATCCCAGAGTACATATATATTACATGCATTTCTAATGAAATAAAAGGCAATAAAATATACTACTACCATACTAACTCATGCGAAATTGTCTGTAAATCATTCCTGCAACGAAAGCACGTGATAACATTGTAAGAATCACAAACATGCACAACATACATCATTTAACACATAATTGATACTTATCTTTGGATTGTGAAGACCACCAACTCCGTGCAGACCTTCCACGAACCTCCTAGCCTTAGACCACACTGCTCATCACTCTTAACAGTGGGTCACCCCCGAGCTGGGACTAAACTCCACCTAAGCAAGGGATTTCCTAGGCTTGGAAAGGCTAACAGGAAAGTCACACAGTTCAACAGGAAGGATTCTCTCAGGAGCCACTTACGCCCACTATTCACAGACTCTCATTCCCCACATGTCTGTCCCACCCTAGGAGTGTACACCTTCACTGTCACATAGTTCATCGACTGCTCCACCTCCATTCCGGGGCTTCAACAACAGGCTAGACATGAACTCTTAGATATTTGTAGTTGCTACTAGACTCCCTCCATGAGAATTCACTTCCTCAGCACACTCTCTCACCTGGAGAGCGTTGCTCACAGGCCTGACAGCCTTCCTCTTCAATCTACGGGCCTGCCAACCTGCCTTTACGACCCACAGGCCTGGCAACCTGTTTCTTCTATCCAACTCCTAAGATAAATGGGCAAGGGCAAAGGCAACAACAGAACTCGAGTAAGGCAGAGTACAGCTCAACAAAATACCAGTGCGTGCAAGTTACAGAGGTTCATGATGACCACGGGTTCAACAATGGCGGAAATGGTTGGCTGCGTGCTTGCTCAGTGCGTGAGTGAATTCGTCAGGATAGAGGTGGTTGACACGTCAGAAAATGGAGAGAATGGTGAGAGTGTGAGAGCCAACTGTGTCCCTGAACCTCCATAAGTCCCCCCCCAAACAACAAGAATTCTGACTTAAAACTGCATGTGTCTGAGCTGACACATGTCGCTCATGAAGCACGTTCCTTTTCATTTGGAAGTCATTCCCTCTTCCCAAAGGAACTTAGGATATAATCATATCCTTCTATCAACATTTAGAATAATAATAAATTATTCTTAGACTTAAGCTCTTAAGCTTAGTCCCTATTTCCACCCTCTCAGCCCCCTCTCCCTTACCCAGCCTAGTGGAGCTTAGTCCCCTATACTCTTTCTTCGTGGTTGGTCTACATGCAAYGATGTGTTTATATTAATAATATTAATATTTACATGTACAAAATAGGCTCTTGTTCTTTAACACCTAGGCTCTCTGGCCTAATAAACAAATAATCCCATCAGCTTATAATTGCTTGGCTCACCAGCCTACAAAACATGTTACAATTCATAAACACAGTTGGGGCTCGTCCTTGGGGATATTACAATCCCCTTCCCTTATTTTTGCACTGTCCTCAGCGCAACTTATTTACACAACATCAACAAGATTTTCAAAATCTTCAAAAAGGTGCAGGTATTCTGCCCGCATAGTATCCTCATGCTCCCATGTCACGTCCTCAGGACCGTACCAGGTCCACTGGACCTTTACAAGCCCTATGGCTCGATTTCAGAGTTGCTTGCTCTTCCGGTCCAATATGCGCACCAGATGCACTTGCAAGACGCCTTCTCGCTCCATCTGAATCACAGTCCAATCAATCACATGATTAGGATCAGGTATATACTTCTTGAGCAATGAAACATGAAATACATTATGAACAGTCGTGGATGCAGGGAATGTAAGCATATAAACAACTGGTCCAATCCTTTCTACTATTTCAAATGGTCCACAATATCTGGCTTCCAACTTGGAACAATTTCCCAGCTTCAGGGAACTTTTGTTGACTTTCATTTTCAAGAAAACATGATCACCCACTTTAAACTCCCTGTGGGTTA
>JZKD02S2194120.1:20742-30783 GCA_000966675.3 Picea glauca
GGGCCCTCCAGGGCCACGCTCAGGTCAATCCTGCTCTCGGTACTCCATGTCTAGGACCTGTGGGCCTCGAGACATGATCTCCTAGTTATCCCTAGATATCGGGGATAACAGGACCTCCATGGGGCTGAAGAACCCATCAGATGGATGTTGAGACCCCATCAGGGGTCAAAGACAAGATAGAGATGGATCAGGGGCTTTGCACCGGAGAAGAGGAGGGCATTCCACCAGAGGCACCCTGACAGAGCTTGACCTAGGGGGGTTGTGCCATTTTCAGTGGAACGTTGGCCTTGGAAGGCCTAGGACGTTACCCATGAGGTCCATGATGTCATCCCTGCTTCATGGACATTTTGGCAGATGGACAAGGTAGTTTGGCACGTGTAGCAGCTTGGAGAAGCTCAAGGAGGGATAATGTTTTGCCCCTGGAGGCTGCATTTTCCCTAGAAGGGGATAACGTCACCCTAGAAAGGGGATGAGGTCCTTATGTTTCTTGATTAGGGTTTTAATTTGTCATTTAATGTAAAACAGTATGATTTTTAATATTTTGGCCTTGTCGGCCTTTTTTATGACCTAAAAGTAAAATTAGGTCATTGATACAGTATATATCAAGGGTTTTTACTCTCATTTTATCATCCTCTCACACTCACTCATTAGTGAGGTCTGAAATTTGCACCCTCTCTTGGGTTATTGGCTGAAATTGTGAAGCGCACGTGTTGAAGGAAGACTTTCTTGACATATTTTGGCATTTCTCTTTATGGAAGGTGTTACAACTAGGGTTTGCTATGCTTTTCTTGGTGATATGTAAGTGAATTTCTGCAAAACTTCTTGATTGAATGGTTGTATTGTTATTTCTTTCATATGGTATTATAAAATTGATGAATAAACCCTAGGTGACAAGCACACATCATTGGTCCTTGTCTCATATCCCCATTAAGAGATTTTTCAGCCATTGTTTGAAGAGGGGAGAGCCTAGCCGTAGCTACACTTTTCTTTTCTCTTTATCTTGCTAACCATTTCTTTTCCTGAGCTAAGAAGGAGAAGACGTCTCAAGGCCTAGTTCCCCTACACCTTGAGAGTCGTTTTTCCACTAGGTTTTGCTGGTGAAGCCTTGTTGTAGCAACACCTTGCCTTCCAAACCCTCTTGTCTTGGTTCTATGCTATTTTCTCAGCTAGTCGTCATTGCCATTGAGTTAAGGAAGGAGGAGAGAGCATCGAGGCCTAGTTCCCCTACACCAAGGTGAGCCTCTCTCCCCTAGGGTTTTGATTTTGAGGCCTTGCTTTAGAAACACCTCAAAACTTCTCCTTCTAGTCCTTAGTTGTACTATCCTTTGATCCTTTAGCTCTTGCATCCTTCACTTTTGACTCCATTAACCCTAAGGCACTGATCTAAGACCTCTTGTCTTGAGTGAACTTGATCACAAAAAATTCTCATAACCTTGAATAAAACCCTAGCTTAGAAACTAACCTAACTAACCTATTGTTGCCGTCATCTTTAGCTATAATATCATTGGTGCACCTAACCTTTTCTTTATAAGCAATTGAATGGTGGTTAAAGGCATTAATTGAAAGAAGTGTTGATTTGTTACATTGAATGCCACATTGTTCAAGAATGTATTGAAGAAGTGACATATTTATCATTGCTATTTTATAAACATTGACTTTGTCAATATTTATTATCCAATTGCTTATATGTATATCAGATAGTCATTGATTTATATGAAGTACTAACCCATTGAGCAACTTGCATATATCAGTTTCTTTTTGCTTTGTCTCAGGCAGGTGCATCTCTCTTTTTTTGGGTTATACTTTATTATTGGCTATTAGCCGAACTATCTGCTCGGTGGTGACTTGTGAGGGGGGGGAAACTTATCCTTGTCTTATAGCCTTTTGCCTTCTCAAAACCCCAGGTCATCGAGGACCTCTTCCTTGGGCTTTACCACCCTAAATACAAAGAACCATCCCATTGAGGTGACATTGGGTGGGATTGGTTCCAGTTACGCCAGTTTGTCTCTTCAATCTCTAGCCTTTATCCTTGCTACAAAGTGCGCGATAACATATCCTAACTACAAATTGTGCGATAATAGGACTTTCTGATCAAAGTGATTTGTGAGAGGGGGAGAACTATCTTGATACTATTACCTTTGCCTTCTCAAAACCCCAGGTCACCGGGGATGTCTCCCCTGGGCTACCACCCCTAAAGAGAAAGAGGTGTCTTATTTAGGTGACAGTGATAGGACAACCTCCTGTTACGCCAATTGATTATTCACTTGCCTTTGGATTTTGGGCCAGTACAAATTGTGCGATAACAAACACTAACGAGGAGACACACCTTCCACCTTGCATGCACCACTTGATGATGAGACAATGCCTTTGGAGGCTTCTTTCACCCTCTTAGAGCATGGATTCACCCACACGTTTGACATTGAAGGACATATTTTTGTCTATTGGCATGTTTTTATATTGTTTGAGGCTATTTGATGGGTTGGCCTAGACCTATCTCACTTGTATCATGGATTTATTATTGTTTTAGGGCTTATTGTGTACATATGCGGTAGCGTTGTCTCCTATAAAGAGGCTAGCGCTCCATTGTATCAAATCAAAGCTCACACTTGTGATTCATCATTGCTACTTGTTTTATCTCTCTTTATTTTCGCTATGGAGCTCTTCTGTGCATGTTTGGAAGGATGATCTTGTTGGATGCTTTGTCTAGTCTTGTGGATGAATCTTGAGCTAGGGTTTCCTCCTACATAATGCTTGATCTAATAAGTGATCTTCTTCTAGTTCTAATGCTTGTTCATGGTATATTTTGGTGGATGCTCTATTATATGGTTAATTGTTACATCTTACCTTGTTTGCTAGTTCAAATTTTGTTAGAAACCCTAGGAGGGATTAAGATTGTTTATCCCCATCCCTATTTCCATTCATCTTGATTTGTTGAAGCATTTAAGGCCTAGTCTAGTGGTTAAGATTGTTTATCTCCCTAGGGTTTGACTTTGCCAATTCAAGGCCTAGGGTTTAAGATGGTATAACATCTAGGGTTTGATCTAGTTCAATTAAGACCTAGTTATTAAAGCTAAAGGAGAAAACGACACCTAGGGTTTATGATGGTATAACCCTTGGGGTTTGTTTTCAATAAGTTGTCTTGGTTTTATGATGGTGTAACTCCAAGACTTGACCTTCAACCTCCTCCCTTGAATTTAGCAATCTTCCAAGGGTTTGCTTTGACTCCATTTTCCCAAAGGAAAGAAAAAGACACTAGTCTTATTACTTATAAGTGTTTGCTAACCCTAATCAACTCACTCTATCTCAAAGACAAATTGTTGGGTGCACTCTTCATCACACTCTTCTGCTAAAACCAACTCAACGACTTGCAAACTTGCTCTCTTATTTGTTGTTGTTATAAAGGTTAGATAATATTGTGGTTAAGTTTTCTTAGAATCATTGTCTATCTATTGGATCTTGTTCTACTCAACAAGGTCTACATTCTAAGATTTTAATCACTATTTTTTCGAGCTAATTTCTTGCTTCTGTTACAAAACATTCTTTGCTGGTATAACATTGTTTGCTGCTGAAAGTTTACTACAACAACCCGTTTACTTGATAGCTAGTGTTCTAGAGGTGGTTATTCATTGGTTAGACTTGGTAATTGTTATTATTGCATTGGAGAACTTATCTCTCACATGTAATCCAATTATCTTGTCCAAACTCTTCCTAACCTTTCACATTTACCTATACCTAGCCTATCCTTTTAAGTGACCAATAAAGGGGGCCATAGGCTTGGAAAATACTTCTATAGGATCCCTTTATATCATCAGGGAAGCCTTCCTTGTGATGGTCCCATCCTTCATTAAAATGAGGGGAGTGATTACTAAGGTGATAGTGGTAGGCATTCCTAGTTTGTTAGACTTGTTTTCCATTTGTGAAGGCTTTCACAAGTGACATATTTTGTCATAACATTTTCGCGATGTGGTTGAGAAGAATTGAGTCATTCATCCTACAACACTTTCTTGGTAAGACTACTTTAAAGCCTTATTTCTATAGCTTACCTGGCGACTCCATTGGGTGTAGAATCCCTTCTTTTGTTATACATTCTGATAAGCCTTGTCTAGGGAGCTCATATAGGGACTCCACTCATATGATTTCGTATGAAGGTATCATCATATTTTGAATATTCTCAAGGGATCCATCTTCAACCATTGCACTTGTTGTGAAATTTGTCAAATACACTTCCAAGATAAATGTGATATATGAAGATGTGCTAATGAGACTGTTTTTAGAATCTTTGGAATATATACTCTCTTGCAATTCACATTCCATAATTTCTCAAACATTGGGGCCCAAGGTTTCAGACATTTGAAGATACTCCTCAAGATCTTACAACAACCTTTCAAGAAGAAGGACTCTTTTCTGACCCTTTTGAAGAACAAGAACTCGAAGAGAAGAATCATGAAGAAGATTACCAAACCCTTGAAGAAGGGAAAGAGCCATCTCATGAATCCATTGAAGAAAATGAATAACTAATTGAAGAACAAAAAATTCACAAGGAAAGTCACCAAGCACAAGAAGTAGAACAAGAGCTACCTCATGAAACTGTTGAAGAAAGAGATTTTGATGAAGTACATCGTGTTGAAGAACAAGCCATGAAAAATGTCTTGTTGAAAGCAATCCTCTTGAAGATGAGACATTGGCATTAGTTCCTCCATTTGATGAAGATGAAGTCATCCAAGATTCCATACCTCCTTTACATAAAGACAAGAATGAGGTAAGTTGTACTCTTTTCCAAATTTTTGACTCCTATGATGCATCTTTTCATAACTTGGAAAATGAAGAATTCTTGGAGAAACCCTTGGATGCAAAAGATTCATCATCTCTGTAATATCCCTAGATCCACATATCTGGATATTAACCTCAATTGCTTACTATGTAATGTCAAAACTGATACTCTTTGGGATTTTGGATGCAATTAAGGGTTTCTGAATGAGTTTTAGGTAGAATTTTGACGGTGTTTTCTTGTGTTTATCAATGTAGAATGGACATGCAATAGATTTGGAACATAGAACACTGCGATAATTTTTATAATGAATAATGATCGAAAGTACAATATCGCATGCATGAAAATAAATGGAATCTCTCAGCTAGATCACGACTAGATGGATCTTAGCTGGAATACAAATTGAACTACTAAATCAAAATACCCGGAATGAAGAAGATCGTTGGATCAAAGGATGAGAAGGGAAAATTGTTGCATGCAACTCAAAAACTGTTGCATCCACCCGACAACTCACATGGCAACTACTGCAAAGACTGGAATGTTCGCCCTGGTGGCTAAACTCCTCCAATAATCCTGAAAACTATCTCAATTGGGTCACCCTGGCCTCATACACCCTCTCACCATCTGTCGACATGAAGATCTTCCCTATGTTGATCTGTACGAACCTCGGATGGGCTCCCCTGGGGGGGTTTCACACCTCCTAGGCTCAACTGTTGCACCCTAGTGATTCCATTGTCAAAAATTCGTCGTCATTGTCTCAAACTATGCGCCCTAGTCTCCTATGAACTGGGTTGGAAGGGATTTCCCGGATCTGGTCTGAGGATCTCTCTGGAACTCCAACTGAACCTCCACAAGTGTTGCGTCGTCAATAGATGTATGATGTGCCCTGGATGATTCCTCCGTTAGAATATTTCGAAAAGTATCTCAAAAGAAGCACCCTTCCTTCACCTCAAATGGGTCGAAAGGAAATCTTTGGATTCTCCATGGTCTGGACAGGCTAAACCTCTGAGTCTCTCAACCCTCACGCCCTCTCCATGCTGAGGTGCGCCCTGGCTGACTGGACCTATAAAATTGTTTCTGAATACCTATGAAGAATCTGTGTGATCCTTCCGGTGACTAGGGTGTGTCTCTCAATAATGAAATCAACCAACTGGTGTCTTCCTCCTGGAATCCACAATCCTCCACTACTTCGCCTAAACCTGTGTGTTTTCTCCTCAGAGATCAATTCTCAAATCATAATCTGTGATAATGATCAATTAGGTCGCTTTTCTCCATAACATACTCTCTCAAACTTTAATTCTTCGTTGACCCCTATATTTAGCCTCCTTCACTTAAGCGACCTCTATATTTGGATTTTTCCCACTTTTCACTTAATGTCAATTTCTAAATATAA
Organism: Picea glauca; assembly: GCA_000966675.3. NCBI lineage: Eukaryota > Viridiplantae > Streptophyta > Pinopsida > Pinales > Pinaceae > Picea > Picea glauca. The sequence continues at coordinate 26,904 of JZKD02S2194120.1, forward strand.
TATTCCCAAGTGAAATGACATCAAATGACCCTTTTACCCCGTTTCTTCCTGGCTATAGTCTAAAAGGGGATGTTGAAACTACTAAGCCTTCATCTTTGGATTTCCTACTAAAAAAGGGACATTACAGTCCCCCCTTCCCGAGATTTCCTGTCCTCAAGCAATATCAATCCAGGGTGCTACAAAATCTGCTCACTCTACCAAGTAGCATCCTCTACCGGAAGTCCCCTCCATCTGACCAAATACTCTTTGATGACCCTGCTCCTCAATATCCTCTCTATGAACTCCAATATCTCTTCAGGAACTAACTCCAACTGCCCTTCCTCATCCAAAGGTGGAAGCTCCTCTGAAGTGTTGATGAATTGTCCCACGGCTTTCTTAAGACAAGAAATGTGGAACACATTGTGAATCTGGCTCCCCTTGAGTATCTCTAGCTTGTAGGCCACTTCGTGTAATATCCCCAAGGATGATCCCCAGTTGTATTTATGAATTATAACATGTTTTGTAGGCCGGTGAGCCAAGCAATTACAAGTTGATGGGCTTATGTGTTTATTAGGCTGGAGAGCCTAGGTGTTAAAGGCCAAGAGCCTGTTTTGTACATGTAAATATTCATAATATTAATATAAAAACATCATTGCATGTAGACCGACCACGAAGAAAGAGTATGGGGGACTAAGCTCCACTAGGTTGGGTAAGGGAAAGGGGTCTGACAGGATGGAAATAGGGACTAAGATTAAGAGCTTAAGTCCAAGAATAATTTATTATTATTTTAAATGTTGATATAAGGATATGATTATATCCTAAGTTCCTTTGGGAAGTGGGAATGACTTCCAAATAGAAAGGAACGTGCTTCATGAGCGACATGTGTCAGCTCAGGAACATGCAGTTTTAAGTGGGAATTCTTGTTGTTTGGTGGATGGGGACGTTACAAATCGGTATCAGAGCCATGGTTTCAACATTGAGCCTGGATGGGCCATGCTAGTGGAAGCAGAAGCAAAAGTTTCGGAAAAGAATTGTTGTTGAAATGGACACAATTAAAGTTCAAAGCCCAGTTTTCAACACTAAGCCTGAATTAGGTCATCGTATAAGTGGTTATGGAATCAAAATCTCTGAGCAAATTGTCGTTGAGAAGGACAAAATTTGAATTTCAAAGCATTCCAGAGTGCCAAGAGAGCGCCTTTCTCATGGTTGGAAGCTCAGGAGGTATATCGATTCAAGAAAGATAACAGAGAAAATAAACTGCAGTAATTGGGGGGTTTGGAACCGCAAGGTTTGAAGTTGATCCATCAGATCAAGCGAAGATTAAGTCACGACTGTCAGATCTCATTGAGGGGAGATCGATGGTGGGGAGCGATTTCAGAGATCAGGAAGGAAATTAAAGCGAGAATAAGTTGAGACCCTGCAATCCCTCAAGATTGTTGATCTTGATCGATCAACAGATCAACGGTGGATATCGATCCCACTACAGATGAGCATCTTCGCATTGCAGAGATCAAGAAGGAAATTAAAGCGTGAGCAAGTTGAGTTCCCGCAATCACTCCTAGTTGTTGATATTCACGGTTCATTAAAACACAACTTTCAATCTTGCAAAGTGAGATAAGTGCCCAAAGGTTAAGCCGAGTTCACATCTCTCGGTCACGTGAAGAAAAGACAAAGCAAACTTCGTGTATTTCCTGTCCGTCGATCCAAGCAAGGAACATGTGTCGGCAAGTTATCTTGTTCGGGAATACAACATTCGGGAGAAACAAGGTGTGAATAGAGCACAAACTCCTGAAGTCTCGAAGTCCAGAGTTAATCCAGACCATTCCTCGCAAGAGACGCATGCCAGAAAATCGGCTTGTTTGGAAGTTCGGTGTTCGGGAGAAACAGGGTATGCTAAGGTGAAATCTCCCGAAGCCCGAAGTCCGGGAGTGACGTGGCCTGCTGATGACACTAGGGACGACATGGAATTATGGGATTTATGCCACGTGTCAGTTAGTTAAGAACATTGGTAAGATGGAAATGCAGTCAAGACGTGACATATGTCACCCACCAGATTGGACCACGTATCATCTTCGTGTGTCCTGCCGAGTGGCGCTCCTGGTGGTGACACAAGGTAGTTAAGCATGACGAAGAAGTTAGCTGGATCGGGCATGTTGCCATCCTTATACACACTTGCAAATGTGAGCTAAGTCCGTCTCACTTAGTGTGTCCTTGGAGGCACAATGCCTAGGTTCATAGCCCACACTATCACTTTGAACGAAACCTCTTCCATCTAGGCTTACTCCTAGGGAAGCCAAAGTGGGTAGACCTTAGTTACTAGATGTGTTAAAGTTAAGTTCTAGGAGTTAGTTTTAATTTCTTAAGGTTAGAGGGGATCCTAATCCTAAGATGCTAAGGCAACAATGCAAGATGCAAGGGTTAGCATGTAAAGCAAGCCTTTTCCCTAAGTCAACTAAGACTAGTGCCTAAAGATTGGACAAGGGTTCAACTACGTTAAGGGGTGTTTCGTTACAAGTAGATTACAATATGTTTACAAGATTACAAAAGAATATTAGATACAATCAATTACAAGTAAATATACAAATGTTACAAGAGCAAGCTAACCACGTTTTACTTATATGTGTGCAGGATACCAAAGACTAAAGCATCAACATCAACCATTCATCACAATTATGAGATCATCATCAATATATCAACATCATCAACACATTCAAGAAGATTTTGAAGATTTAAGTACAAATGCTATTTAGTTTTATGAAGATTACCCACACTCTTGATTACTCAACCCACCAAGTGTTTATTAGATTTGGTCCAGGGTTTAGTTATTAGGCTTTCTTAAGAATTATCGAATTTTATTAAACTTTCACCAAAGCATCCACCTCCTCCTATTGCCAAATAACTGTCGGATGCTCAATAAGTGTTGCCACCCTATCTTCATAGGTCAGCCCAAAACAAGAGTACTTCCCGGAGAGGAAACATCCTGTGCGTCGTGAGACAGTCCCCTACCTACACCCTCCATTGTTTTCCTCAAGCCCCGTTTTAGATGGTGAAGATGGTGGTCTAAGGTACCCTAAATAGTTTATTAAGTATATATATTGATTCGGTAGACTTTTAAGTGATTATTAAAGTGTTTGGAAGATTTTAAGACAATTTTAAAGTGTGATTTAGTGATATGGCCGAAACTGTTATGAGCTTAAAAATGTGTTGCTTCAAACTTATGCAATTAAGAGTGTAAATACATGTAAAGCAAATAAAGATGGCTGAAAAAGATTTAAGTTATCACATGCACATAAGAGCTTGCTATTAAAGAAAGATCACAATGGCAAGGACAACTTGTCTTCAAGAGATGGAAAGAAAATTTAATGTGTGTTTGCCTGCTTAACCATTTAGCAACATTCAAGCCTAAGCAAGTGGCTTCCAATAGATATAAGAAATAGAGATATAAACCATTCACTTATTCAAGAACTTAGATATTTAAGTATTTAAGATTTGAAACATGTGTATGAAGAAGAAGACTTGAAAAATTAACTAAGCAAGAAAGGATCTAGTTAGGTTACTTATTATGCCTCCCAATAGGCTTCAGACAATGATTATGTGTTTGATCTAAATCTAAAACAATGATAGCATTAATCCATAGATCATTAATCACATCATCAACCACTTAACCTTACCTATTGTGGTATTCTTCTCCCAACTATGTAGGCAATTAATTAGGTTTTTCTTAGTTAAGTTAAGTTCTTTTAAGATTTAGCGATTAGGGAAAACAAATAAAAGATGAAGAGAGAGAGAAACTAAGAAAGTAAACTATCAAACAACCAAGCAACCAAGAGACTACTCTACCCCACGTCCTAGGTTGAGAAGGTGCCCCTCACCTTCTAAACCTCACGTCTTAGCTAGAAAG
>JZKD02S2194131.1:9624-27885 GCA_000966675.3 Picea glauca
TAGCAACATCCACATTAATAATATTAATGTGTCAGTATACGTAGATAGGCGTATATTTAGCACATTGATAATGTTTTTTCCTATAATATGTGCTAAATATACGCCTATCCGCATACACTGACACATTAATATTATTAATGTGGTTGTTGCTAGTTACCCGAAAACACATAAAGATATCTTCAAATAATTAAATCATATATTAATGAATGAATAATTATATTTATATGAATAAAATTGACTCAAAAGTTTTATTATTAATAAAATTATATTAATATTAACATAAATATTATACTATAATATTATATTATATTATATTAACTTATATTAATGTTATAGTATAATTTATATTAATATTTGTATTAATTTATATTAATATGTGTATTAACTTATATTAACATAATATATGTTTTAACTTATATGAACAAAGTTTATGGACAACTTTATTATTAATTTTTAATTAATAAAGATTTATTAATATTAATATAAATATTGTATTATAATATTCCAACATTTATATATTTTTATATGAAAAATAAATTATAATATTAAATTTTTAAAATAACACTATATTATAATATTATTATAATATCAATATTGTATATTAATAATAATAATAATATTATTAATATTGAAAACAAAATATTATTAATATAGATATATTATATTAATATTAATATAATATTAATTATATTATTATAAACACAATATTAATTTTATTATTATTAATGTTTTAATAATATTATTAATAGTTGTGTCACATTGTTGAGTTTATCAAATTGCATCATTCTTAAATGGTTACGTCACATTGAAATTTTCATTTAGGGTTATGTCACTTTCTGACATTCCTTTAGAATATGTTTCAGTGTGACGTTTATGAATTAAGTCTCCCCTATTGGAACATGGGTGCTAGATTAAAGATCATCCATAGTCAACCAATCAACCATTCATAAACATCACACCTAGACATAACCCTAAATGAATGTTAGAAGGTGACATAACCCTAAATGAATGTCACAGTGTGACATTACCATTTATGAATGATGCAATTCGACATGATACAATGAAGATATAGGTTGCAATGAAACACAACCATTGAAGAATGTAGAAATTTGACACAAATTAGCATTGAAAATGAATGTCCCTATGTAAAAAAATTATTAATGAATGTTATAAACTAATGGAACCCTTATGAGCACGAGCATGAACATGTTAACTATGGTTGAACTTGATTGATTTGATGAGCATGTTAAATATGGTTGAACATGATTGAGTTTCTAAGCATGTTCACTATGGTCAAGACCATGATTAACTATGGATGACCTTTAATATGACACTCATATTGCAACAGGAGGGATGCAACTCATGAACATCGCATTGAAACATAAAACTAAAGGAATTTCGCAAGCTAACATAACTCTAAATGAACATAACAATGTGATGTAACCATTTAAGAATGATGCAATTGATCCAAGTGGATATTGGTGGCCACCCACCTGTTCCAATTGGCTCCTCTTGACAATTTTTAGTTCAACACGTTCTTTTGTACTTCTTTGTAATTGTGGGTTATACACTTTCGAGGATGTCTGAAGCCCTACACATCTTCCAGGTGGATACTGGTGGCCTCCCACCTAATCCAACTGGCTTATTTTGTATGTTTTCATGTCAACACATCTTTATGTACTTCTAGGGCCGTTTTGGGGTCGTAAACAGTGTTTTTTTCTCTCCATAGTCAAACTGTAGATTGATTCACAGTTTGATGGTGTAATACATAGTTCTTGAAAATACCTTTCCAACGAGCTATCATGCGCTTATAATGGAGATCGTATGCAAAAGTTACGACCCTGGGAAGTTGAGGTACCAACTTACCCATAGGGGCCCACATAACTTTTGGCGTTTCATCTCCTAGGGTTAGGTTTTTGGATGTCTAGGGTTTTGGCATTCATGAGTAATGTTGAAAAGGCCTATGGAGCCTCATTGTAATCATTCTTCTCAGACGGATGTGCGTAGTAGCCACATCTCTTCTTAGAGATAGCTACCACCATTTGAGTAAGTGTTTAAGTTCTGCAGTTTTACAGTTTCAGCCTATTTCATTTATTCAATAGAAGATATTGTTCACTGGATATATGTGTCGTTGTTCATATCTCTATGTTTATTGTATTCAGTCTGTTAATCAGTTTGTTCCACTCCTAAATCCGGATCAGTGGTATCAAAGCGATCTTCTCTTCATTTATTTTTCTTCATGCATATCCCTGACAAGATCTGGGTACAAGAAGTTAGGACTTGAACCAATCGAGTCGTTGCAATATTGGTCACATCGAGCCCGACAACAACCCATGGGGGACAAAAATAAAGATGATGGAGCAGGAGATCCTTTTAAAATGTTTCTCGAGGAAGCCCTTGCACGACAAAGGAATGAAATGATGGACAACTTTGCGTAGATCCTTCGACGACTACCCACAAGAGAAGCATCTTCATCAAGCGGCCATGCAACCCCCTTCAAGGTACATGTAAATTTTGGTATTCCATTATTTGAAGGACTGATAGATGCAGATGTTGTAGATAAATGGTTGAATTTGCTCGAAGGGTATTTTTCGGTCCACAATTTTTTCGATAGGGAAAATATTACTTTTGCACTCCTCGAGGTTGTCCCCCATGTTAAGGACTGGTGGGATACTTACTCTGAGCAAAGGGCCATAGAGGAATCTACAATATTTGTGATTTCCCATACATGGGATTCCTTTCAGGATGCCATTAAAGAACAATACTACCCTATTGGAAGCTACGAGGACCAGTACACCAGATGGACCACCCTGCGTCAAGAAAGGGACCAGATAGTACCAAATTTCACCTATATTTTCCATACCCTACGCACCAAATTGGGTATCAAAGACTCTGAGAAAAATCTGGTGCTCAAATACCACGGTTGTTTTCATAGATACATTCAAATAGAAATGGATTTTTTGGACCTCGCCTCATTGGGTACAACTTATAGATATGTTGTTAAGATCGAGCAGAAATTTAAGCAGAAAAGGAGAGAGTTTGGATCTGCAAACTCCTCACAGCTGAAGCAGGGAAAAGGCATCCCCAACCCACACAACAAGGGACAGAGCAAAGAGATCCACTCTTAGAACAACGAGTCCAAGCCGCAACACAAGAAGGGCAATGAGAAGATGAAGAAGGACATGGGAAAATGGTGTGAATACCATAAAAGGCCTTTGGCACAACACTGAAGAATGTCGCTCCAAGAAATCACTCGTGGTCGAACTAAAGGCTTCTGAGTTAGAGGTTGACTCTTACTCCAAATCAAATCTAGAAGGAGGGAAACAGATTATCGATGTTGAACCCAGTGCCACTGTCGCTACCACCAAATTCCATCGAAACGAACTTGAAGAACCATAGGAAGGGAAACGCCTCTTTCACTCACATATGTGGGTAAAGGGGGCTCCACTTCATTTCATTTTTGATAGCGGTATTCAAAAGAACATGATCTCAACAGAGGTCGTCAAGAAGTTGGACCTGTCGACGACACCGCACCCAAATCCCTACACCATCGGTTGGATTCACCAAGGAAGAGATCTCTATGTCAACCACCAGTGTCGTCTGCCCTGTGACATGAATCCTTTCAAAGACAAGGTATTGTGTGATATTGCTTCCCTTGAAGTTTGTGATGTTCTTTTAGGAAAACCATATTTGTGGAAGCGTCATGATGTGTATGAGTCTAGACCTCACAGTGTTATTATTACTTTGGGTAGACAATTGTACAAAATATTAGAGGCAACGCCGCCTACTGCTACTTCCTTAATCTCCGCTAAGCAATGCAATAAGTTCATTTCACAGAACGGGAAGTTCGACTTCTTTGTGATTCATGCTCACAGTAAGAATAAGGTCGTCGCCACATCTGTGGCCTCTATGCAAATCCTCTTTTTGTAGCAGAAGCAAGTGGTCAGGATCATGGAAGAGTACAGAGACATCTTCTCCTCACCCACCGGGGTACCGATGCACTGCCAAGTCAAGCAACCAATTAATCTAATCCATGGTGCACCTTTTCCTAATGGACCAGTCTATCATCACTCGTGGATGGAAAATGACGAAATCAAGCATTAGATCCAAGAGCTTCTTCAAAAGGGGCACATCAGACCCAGGTCCTCCCCTTGCAGAAGCCTAATTGTACTGGTGCAGAAGAAGGATGGGACCCTACGACTCTGCATTGATTACAGAGCATTAAACAAAATCACATCTAGGAACTGATACCCAATTCCCAGGATTGATGACCTTCTTGACCAACTCAAGGGGGAAAATTTCTTCAGCAAGATTAACCTAAAGTCTAGCTACCACCAGGTTCCCATCGAACCAACTGATGTATGGAAGACAACTTTCAAATCTAAAGAAGGCCTCTTCGAATGGTTGGTCATGCCCTCTGTCTTAACAAATGCACCAACCACTTTCATGAGGTTGACGGATGATGTATTGAGACCCTTCACCAGATATTTTGTGGTGGTATATTTGGATGACATCCTCAACTTCAACAAAACTTGGGAGTAGCACATGCAGCATATTCAACAGGTTTTGAGCGCTCTGCGGTTGAAAAAGCTATATGCCAACTTGGAAAATTGCTCCTTTGGCATGAACATGGTCCAATACTTGGGCTACATTGTTGATGAGAATGGGGTACATGTTAATCCAGCTAAGGTCCAAGTCATTTGTGACTGGCCAGCCTCGACCACACTAACAAATCTTTTGAGCTTCTTGGGACTAGCCAACCTTTACCGACAATTCTTGTTGGGATTCTCCCATATTTCATGGTCCCTCAACCAAGTGACCAAGGGCGGTGGTAGGGAAACGTTTGTGTGGGGGAAGGAACAACAATGAGCATTTGATGATGTTAGGGACTTAACCCCTTACATAGGTAGAACAATATATTCGGATGTAATAAAGGCCAATATTAATAAGGCCTTACAATAAGGTAGAATAAGTTGAATGTAAGAAGACCTAATAGAAGCTTCCGCTTCTAGAAGGATCTTCCTCTAGATGGTTCTTTTGATAGACATATTTAGTATAAATAGGAGTCGAGGGTATGAGAACCCTAGCTTGGATATTATTGTAATAGAGATCTTCTTGACTGGAGGTTGCCCCCTCAAAGAGGCAAGTGAACATTGTTCTCAGAATCAAAGTGTTTTTTCTGGTGTTATGCTGATATCATTTCAGCGTTATTGTGGAGTTGTTATGGTTATATTATTGTTTATCTGCCATTTCTAACATTTTATTTATGTTCTGCATACTTTTTATATCTGGAATATTACAAGTGGTATCAGAGCACTTTCCTCGGCATAAAATTGTGGGTTAATTTTTTTCAAGGTAGAGATGTATTCTAACGTCTTTAAGCTACATATATTTGTCATTACACGCATAAACCCGCGGTTGAGGGATTCATACATGCAGGAAATACAAGTGGTACTTAAGCGCACATTTGTTGGCCACCCTTGTAACCCCTGTTGGTACCCCTTTGAGTGGTAGCACATCAGACATCACCTGTATACAAATTGGCCTAAATTTTCTGAAGCCCTCTTTAGATAAATCGATTAGTTGCCTAACTGTTAAAGTGTCACCGAGAACAACACTCGGGAAGATACTCTCTAGTACCTGGGTAGTCGGGTAGTACGGATAAGGGCACGACCTAGCCTTCTTAGTTGGTGCCCTGAGATATTGGGTCGAGTACTACTGTTGGACCCTGCACGTATATCAGAGAGATATAGCACAGGGAAAACACTTGTCTGTAGAACCCTTAAATACCTAAACCTTGGGGACTGAAATAAAATATAAAACAGACAAGATCTATTGCCACACAACTATGTTTGAGTTTCCAAATCACTACACATTTCTTCCTTGTTAATCATTTGGGCATTTCATCACTACAGTATTCTTCAGACCAGAGTATAACTCCCGAGGTGTAAAAAAAAAAAAAGTCTGGAAATTTTTGCACCATTATTTGAGAACTATTTCATTAGATTTATCTCTTCCCCCTTATCACATTCATACCTATCATTTTTCAGCAAAAACTTTTACCTGACCCGCCCCTTTTCAGTTCCCTCGTCATCATGGCCCATACCCATAGCCAAATCTTGGAAGCTTGCTTCAATACCTTGCAATATGATTTCACAGAGACCCAACAAGAAGTGAGACAGCTCAGTGCCAATATTTCCACCATCAATCAAAATATGCATTCCTCCATCACCGCATCAATCACCGAACTCAAAGAAGACCTCAAACAAGACATGACTACCCATCTTGAATCTGTCATTTCAATTATCTGCACCAAGTTGCATATCCCTGCATATCCCCTTTATTTGACCCACCTTTGCATACTGAAGCTGAAACTTCCTCTCATTCCCATAATTTCATCCCCATCACTTTCAGTGTGACCTACGCCTTCTGCGGGTGGATGTGACCAAATTTTATGGCTCAGATCCCACTGGTTGGGTAACTCAAATGGAACATTATTTCTCTTTGTACGACATTACAGATGATTTGGTCAAACTCTGGTATGGTGTTCTCCATCTAGATCAAGAATGTTGGCAATGGTGGCAATGGAGAAAAACTTTCCGTCAAGGGTATGTTTCTTGGACACACTTTGTGGCAGATATTTATGAATGCTTTGACACTAACACCAACCATTTAAGTCATTTGACAAAGTTGAAACAATCTAGAACAATGGAATAATTTATAGCTACTTTTGAGCGACTGACTTTTCGTACAAAGGGCATGTCTGATGCTTTTTTCTGAGAATGTTTTATCAGTGGCCTCAAGGATGAGATTCATGACCGTGTCCTCATGGATTAGCCTCAGAGTTGGGTGGAGGCTACTAAAAGAGCTAAGGAAGCACAACAGGTTGTCTCTTCTCAAAACTGGAAACCCTCCTTTATTCCTCGCACTAAACCAGTAAATCCTACTACTCCTTTTGCTCCACTAAAGATCCAAAAATTGACCAGGGATGAAATGGTTGAACGCCAACTCAAAGGCCTTTGTTATAATTATGATGAAAAATATTTTCCGGGCCACAAGTGTAAGGAACAAAAKCTTTTTATGGCCATCTCGAGGGATATTTCGAAAGAGGATGTTGAAACTCCCCTTGTGTCTGATTCACTTGAACCCACTGACATAACCCCTCCCTTAGACCCTCTCGAAGTAGAACCAGTCATTTCCCTAAATGCTCTCACTGGATTCTTGGCTACCCAAACCCTAAATATAATTGGTTACATCAAGCATAAGAAGGTCATCATTCGTGTTGATAGTGGAACCACCCATAATTTTATTCAACGCCGCATTGTCCAAGAAATTCATTGCTATATCCATGCAGTCAATAATTTCCAAATCATGATTGCCTATGGAGGCTCCATGAAATGTGGAGGGCGTTGTGAAAATGTGCATCTCCAAATTGGTGACTACCACCTAAAATCTCATATGTTTGCTATTGACATGGGCAGTTGTGACATTGTGTTGGGTGCAGACTGGCTAAGGACTTTAGGTCCCATTCTCATGGATTTCAAGGAATTAACCATGCAATTCGACTAGGAGGGCCAACAATATAAGTTCCAAGGAATCACCGTCGGTTCACCTGAGATCATTAGTTCCCATCGCATGGAAAAACTGCTCAAAAAAGGTCATTTTGGCGTTATTTCCCAACTCCATGCCATACAAGCAACTGAGACACCTGTTGTGCTGCAAGACCTCCAATCCATGCTCTCTAAACATCAAGTGGTATTTTCCACTCCCCAGGGAATCCCTCCTTCCCGTGGTTTTCATGATCATTCCATTCCCCTTGTACTAGGAAGCCTTCCTCCCAATATCCGTCCCTATAGTCACCCCTTTTCCCAAAAAAATGAAATTGAGAAAATGGTTCAAGAACTGCTTAACAGCTCAGTGCCAATATTTCCACCATCAATCAAAATATACATTCCTCCATCACTGCATCAATCAACGAACTCAAAGAAGACCTCAAACAAGACATGACTACCCAGCTTGAATTTGTCGTTTCGATTATCTGCACCAAGTTGCATATCCCTGCAGATCCCCCTTTATGTGACCCACCTTTTCATATTGAAGCTTAAACTTCCTCTCATTCCCATAATTTTCAGCCCCATCACTTTCAGCGTGACCTACGCCTTCCGCAGGTGGATGTGACCAAATTTGACGGATCAGATCCCACTGGTTGGGTAACTCAAATGGAACATTATTTCTCTTTCTACAACATTACAGATGATTTTTCCAAACTCTGGTATGGTGTTCTCCATCTAGATCAAGAATGTTGGCAATGGAGAAAAAATCCCCGTCAAGGGTATGTTGCTTGGACACACTCTGTGGCAGAGCTTTATGAATGCTTTGACACTGACACCAACCATTTAGGTCGTTTGACAAAGTTGAAACAATCTGGAACAGTGGAAGACTTTATAGCTGCTTTTGAGAGACTGACTTTTTGTACAGAGGGCATGTCTGATGCTTTTTTCTGAGAATGTTTTATTAGTGGCCTCAAGGATGAGATTCGTGCCCATGTCCTCATGGCTCTACCTCATAGTAGGGTGGAGGCTACTAAAAGAGCTAAGGAAGCACAAAAGGTTGTCTCTTCTCAAAACCAAAAATCGTTCTTTATTCCTCACACTAAACCAGTAAATCCTACTACTCCTTTTGCTCCACTAAAGATCCAAAAATTGACCAGGGCTGAAATGGTTGAACGCCAACTCAAAGGCCTTTGTTATAATTGTGATGACAATTATTTTCTGGGCCACAAGTGTAAGGAACAAAATATTTTTATGGCCATCTCAGAGGATATTTCGGAAGAGGATGTTGAAACTCCCCTTGTGTCTGAGTCACCTGAACCCAATGACATAACCCCTCCCTCAGACCCTCCTGAAGTAGAATTGATCATTTCCCTAAATTATCTCATTGGCTTCTCGGCTCCCCAAACCCTCAAGCTAATTGGTTACATCAAGCATATGAAGGTCATCATTCTTGTTGATAGTGGAAGCACCCATAATTTTATTCATCGCTGCATTGCCCAAGAAACTCATTGTTATATCCATGCACTCAATAATTTCCAAATCATGATTGCCAATGGCGACTCCATGAAATGTGGAGGGCGTTGTGAAAATGTGCATCTCCAAATTGGTGACTACCACCTGAAATCTCATATGTTTGCTATCGACATGGGTGATTGTGAAATTGTGTTGGGTGAAGACTGGCTAAGGACTTTGGGTCCCACTCATGGATTTTAAGGAATTAACCATGCAATTTGACCAAGAGGGCCAACAATATAAGTTCCAAGGCATCATCGTTGGTTCACCTGAGATCATTAGTTCCCATTGCATGGAAAAGATGCTAAAAAAAGGTCATTCTAACGTTATTGCCCAACTCCATGCCATTCAAGCAATTGAGACACCCGTTGTGCCGCAAGACCTCCAATCCATCCTCTCTAAACATCAAGTGGTCTTTTCCACTCCCCAGAGACTCCCTCCTTCCCATGGTGTTCATGATCACTCCATTCCCCTTGTACCAGGAAGCCTTCCCCCCAATATTCGTCCCTATTGTCACCCCTTTTCCCCAAAAAATGAAATGAGAAAATGGTTCAAGAACTACTTAACGCATGCATTATCTTCCCTAGTACGAGGTCCTACTCTTCTCCTGTGGTCATGGTCCTGAAGAAACAAGGTTCTTGGTGCATATGTCTTGACTTCTGTGCCCTCAACAAACTCACCATTAAAGACAAATTTCCCATTCTCGTCATTGATGACCTCTTGGATGAATTGAGTGGCGCCCAGTTCTTTACTAAACTTGATTTTCATTCTGGCTACCACCAGATCCGTATGAAAGAGGTAGACATTCCTAAGACTACCTTTAGAACTCATGAGGGCCACTATGAGTTTTTGGTCATGCCCTTTGGCTTGTTTAATTCCCCCTCCACCTTCCAAAGCCTCATGAATCATGTCTTCCGTCCTTTTATCTGTCATTTTGTCTTAGTTTTCTTTGATGATATCCTCATCTATAGAAAAACCTGGACAACCCATCTTTCTCATGTGGATCGAGTTCTCCATCTACTCTCTCAACACCAACTTTTCCTGAAACAATCTAAATGTGCTTTTGGCGCTTCAAAAGTCGAGTACTTGGGTCATCTTTTTGGCAAGAACGACGTCAGGGTGGTTCCTAAGAAGATTGAAGCTATGCAAGACTGGCCTCACCCAAAGACTCTCAAAATATTGTGTGGATTTCTGGGCTTAACAGGTTATTATCGCAAGTTTGTTAAGAATTATGAAAATATTATGACACCTCTCACTACACTCCTTAAAAATAATTCTTTCACTTGGACTCCAACATCTGCTCAGGCTTTTCAAACCTTGAATATGGCCATGTGCACCACTCCAGTCTTGGCCCTTCTTGATTTCATAAAGACTTTTGTCCTGGAATGTGATGCTTCAGGGAAAGGAATTGGCGTTGTCCTTATGCAAGANAATATGCATTCCTCCATCACCGCATCAATCACCGAACTCAAAGAAGACCTCAAACAAGACATGACTACCCATCTTGAATCTGTCATTTCAATTATCTGCACCAAGTTGCATATCCTTGCATATCCCCTTTATTTGACCCACCTTTGCATACTGAAGCTGAAACTTCCTCTCATTCCCATAATTTCATCCCCATCACTTTCAGCGTGACCTACGCCTTCTGCGGGTGGATGTGACCAAATTTGATGGCTCAGATCCCACTAGTTGGGTAACTCAAATGGAACATTATTTCTCTTTGTACGACATTACAGATGATTTGGTCAAACTTCGGTATGGTGTTCTCCATCTAGATCAAGAATGGTGGCAATGGAGAAAAACTTTCCGTCAAGGGTATGTTGCTTGGACACACTTTGTGGCAGATCTTTATGAATGCTTTGACACTAACACCAACCATTTAAGCCGTTTGACAAAGTTGAAACAATCTAGAACAATGGAAGAATTTATAGCTACTTTTGAGCGACTGAATTTTCGTACAAAGGGCATGTCTGATGTTTTTTTCTGAGAATGTTTTATCAGTGGCCTCAAGGATGAGATTCATGACCATGTCCTCATGGCTTAGCCTCAGAGTTGGGTGGAGGCTACTAAAAGAGATAAGGAAGCACAACAGGTTGTCTCTTCTCAAAACCGGAAACCCTCCTTTATTCCTCGCACTAAACCAGTAAATCCTACTACTCCTTTTTCTCCACTAAAGATCCAAAAATTGACCAGGGATGAAATGGTTGAACGCCAACTCAAAGGCCTTTGTTATAATTATGATGAAAAATATTTTCCGGGCCACAAGTGTAAGGAACAAAAKCTTTTTATGGCCATCTCGAGGGATATTTCGAAAGAGGATGTTGAAACTCCCCTTGTGTCTGATTCACTTGAACCCACTGACATAACCCCTCCCTTAGACCCTCTCGAAGTAGAACCAGTCATTTCCCTAAATGCTCTCACTGGATTCTTGGCTACCCAAACCCTAAATATAATTGGTTACATCAAGCATAAGAAGGTCATCATTCGTGTTGATAGTGGAACCACCCATAATTTTATTCAACGCCGCATTGTCCAAGAAATTCATTGCTATATCCATGCAGTCAATAATTTCCAAATCATGATTGCCTATGGAGGCTCCATGAAATGTGGAGGGCGTTGTGAAAATGTGCATCTCCAAATTGGTGACTACCACCTAAAATCTCATATGTTTGCTATTGACATGGGCAGTTGTGACATTGTGTTGGGTGCAGACTGGCTAAGGACTTTAGGTCCCATTCTCATGGATTTCAAGGAATTAACCATGCAATTCGACTAGGAGGGCCAACAATATAAGTTCCAAGGAATCACCGTCGGTTCACCTGAGATCATTAGTTCCCATCGCATGGAAAAACTGCTCAAAAAAGGTCATTTTGGCGTTATTTCCCAACTCCATGCCATACAAGCAACTGAGACACCTGTTGTGCTGCAAGACCTCCAATCCATGCTCTCTAAACATCAAGTGGTATTTTCCACTCCCCAGGGAATCCCTCCTTCCCGTGGTTTTCATGATCATTCCATTCCCCTTGTACTAGGAAGCCTTCCTCCCAATATCCGTCCCTATAGTCACCCCTTTTCCCAAAAAAATGAAATTGAGAAAATGGTTCAAGAACTGCTTAACAGCTCAGTGCCAATATTTCCACCATCAATCAAAATATACATTCCTCCATCACTGCATCAATCAACGAACTCAAAGAAGACCTCAAACAAGACATGACTACCCAGCTTGAATTTGTCGTTTCGATTATCTGCACCAAGTTGCATATCCCTGCAGATCCCCCTTTATGTGACCCACCTTTTCATATTGAAGCTTAAACTTCCTCTCATTCCCATAATTTTCAGCCCCATCACTTTCAGCGTGACCTACGCCTTCCGCAGGTGGATGTGACCAAATTTGACGGATCAGATCCCACTGGTTGGGTAACTCAAATGGAACATTATTTCTCTTTCTACAACATTACAGATGATTTTTCCAAACTCTGGTATGGTGTTCTCCATCTAGATCAAGAATGTTGGCAATGGAGAAAAAATCCCCGTCAAGGGTATGTTGCTTGGACACACTCTGTGGCAGAGCTTTATGAATGCTTTGACACTGACACCAACCATTTAGGTCGTTTGACAAAGTTGAAACAATCTGGAACAGTGGAAGACTTTATAGCTGCTTTTGAGAGACTGACTTTTTGTACAGAGGGCATGTCTGATGCTTTTTTCTGAGAATGTTTTATTAGTGGCCTCAAGGATGAGATTCGTGCCCATGTCCTCATGGCTCTACCTCATAGTAGGGTGGAGGCTACTAAAAGAGCTAAGGAAGCACAAAAGGTTGTCTCTTCTCAAAACCAAAAATCGTTCTTTATTCCTCACACTAAACCAGTAAATCCTACTACTCCTTTTGCTCCACTAAAGATCCAAAAATTGACCAGGGCTGAAATGGTTGAACGCCAACTCAAAGGCCTTTGTTATAATTGTGATGACAATTATTTTCTGGGCCACAAGTGTAAGGAACAAAATATTTTTATGGCCATCTCAGAGGATATTTCGGAAGAGGATGTTGAAACTCCCCTTGTGTCTGAGTCACCTGAACCCAATGACATAACCCCTCCCTCAGACCCTCCTGAAGTAGAATTGATCATTTCCCTAAATTATCTCATTGGCTTCTCGGCTCCCCAAACCCTCAAGCTAATTGGTTACATCAAGCATATGAAGGTCATCATTCTTGTTGATAGTGGAAGCACCCATAATTTTATTCATCGCTGCATTGCCCAAGAAACTCATTGTTATATCCATGCACTCAATAATTTCCAAATCATGATTGCCAATGGCGACTCCATGAAATGTGGAGGGCGTTGTGAAAATGTGCATCTCCAAATTGGTGACTACCACCTGAAATCTCATATGTTTGCTATCGACATGGGTGATTGTGAAATTGTGTTGGGTGAAGACTGGCTAAGGACTTTGGGTCCCACTCATGGATTTTAAGGAATTAACCATGCAATTTGACCAAGAGGGCCAACAATATAAGTTCCAAGGCATCATCGTTGGTTCACCTGAGATCATTAGTTCCCATTGCATGGAAAAGATGCTAAAAAAAGGTCATTCTAACGTTATTGCCCAACTCCATGCCATTCAAGCAATTGAGACACCCGTTGTGCCGCAAGACCTCCAATCCATCCTCTCTAAACATCAAGTGGTCTTTTCCACTCCCCAGAGACTCCCTCCTTCCCATGGTGTTCATGATCACTCCATTCCCCTTGTACCAGGAAGCCTTCCCCCCAATATTCGTCCCTATTGTCACCCCTTTTCCCCAAAAAATGAAATGAGAAAATGGTTCAAGAACTACTTAACGCATGCATTATCTTCCCTAGTACGAGGTCCTACTCTTCTCCTGTGGTCATGGTCCTGAAGAAACAAGGTTCTTGGTGCATATGTCTTGACTTCTGTGCCCTCAACAAACTCACCATTAAAGACAAATTTCCCATTCTCGTCATTGATGACCTCTTGGATGAATTGAGTGGCGCCCAGTTCTTTACTAAACTTGATTTTCATTCTGGCTACCACCAGATCCGTATGAAAGAGGTAGACATTCCTAAGACTACCTTTAGAACTCATGAGGGCCACTATGAGTTTTTGGTCATGCCCTTTGGCTTGTTTAATTCCCCCTCCACCTTCCAAAGCCTCATGAATCATGTCTTCCGTCCTTTTATCTGTCATTTTGTCTTAGTTTTCTTTGATGATATCCTCATCTATAGAAAAACCTGGACAACCCATCTTTCTCATGTGGATCGAGTTCTCCATCTACTCTCTCAACACCAACTTTTCCTGAAACAATCTAAATGTGCTTTTGGCGCTTCAAAAGTCGAGTACTTGGGTCATCTTTTTGGCAAGAACGACGTCAGGGTGGTTCCTAAGAAGATTGAAGCTATGCAAGACTGGCCTCACCCAAAGACTCTCAAAATATTGTGTGGATTTCTGGGCTTAACAGGTTATTATCGCAAGTTTGTTAAGAATTATGAAAATATTATGACACCTCTCACTACACTCCTTAAAAATAATTCTTTCACTTGGACTCCAACATCTGCTCAGGCTTTTCAAACCTTGAATATGGCCATGTGCACCACTCCAGTCTTGGCCCTTCTTGATTTCATAAAGACTTTTGTCCTGGAATGTGATGCTTCAGGGAAAGGAATTGGCGTTGTCCTTATGCAAGASGGTCGGCCTTTGGCCTTTACCAACAAACAACTGTCTAAATGAAATTTGGGCAAATCAATCTATGAAAAGGAAATGTTGGCTATTATACATGTCGTTTATCTGTGGCRCCCTTATCTATTGGGGCAACGCTTCCAAATTAAGACAGATCATCAAAGCCTCAAGTATTTTATGGAACAACGCATTTCCTCCCCAGAGCAACAAAAATGGGTGACTAAGCTCTTTGGATATGATTATGAGCTTATTTAAAAGAAAGGAAAAGACAATGTGGTTACAGATGCACTTTCCCAAAAATATGAAGATGAAGGATCCCTTTTTTTTCTATCCTTCATTGTACCAAATTGGCTCCAACCCGTTCGCCAGGAATGGCTACACGATCCCAAAAGTTCGCATCTGATACAACAATTGCAGTCCAATTCTCTAGTTTCCATAGGGTACTCTTGGCTCCATGATGAGCTTCAATACAAAGGTCATTTGTATTTAAGTAAACAGACAAAACTCAATCCACGGTACTTTTTGAGCTTCATGCTACACCCACAGCTGGGCACTCTGGGTTTACCAAAACCTATGACAGGGTCAAACGTTCTTTTTTCTAGGATGGTATGAAACAAGACGTTTGTAATTTTGTAGCTGGATGTGATGTGTGTCAATGCAACAAGGGCGAAACAATCAAATATCCTGGCACACTACAACCTCTTCTGATTCCACTTGCTATTTGGAGGGATATCTCTATGGATTTTATTATAGGCTTACCTAAATCGGGAAATAAATCAATCATCATGGTGGTAGTTGATCTCCTTTCCAAGTATGCTCATTTATGTGCTCTTCAATACCCATTTACAACATCCACTGTGGCTCAACTTTTCATGGATCGGGTCTTCAAGCTTGATGGCATGCCACATTCTATTTTTTCTGATCATGACCCAACTTTCATCAGCAATTTTTGGCAAGAACTGTTCAATCTAAAAGGCACCCAATTGCATCTCATCACAACTTACCATCCCTAGAATGATGGTCAAACTGAAGTTGTCAACAAGTGTTTGGAAACATATTTGAGGTTTTTTGCATCGGAAAAGAAAAAACAGTGGGCTCAATGGTTACCCCTAGCTAAATGGTGGTACAACACTTCATACCATACATCTACCCGCATGACTCCTTTTGAAGTGGTATATGGACAAAAACCACCTTAAGTTCTCTCATATTTACCAGGTGTCTCAAAGGTCCATGTGGTTGACCAAACACTTACAATTCACGAGGCTATTCTCCATACCCTCAAAGAGAATTTGGTCATGGCCCAGAATCACATGAAGCAACAAGCAGATCAAGGTCACTCTGAACATCAATTTGCATAAGGGGATCAGGTGTTTCTTCGACTGCAACCTTACAAGAAAAATTCCCTCAAGGCCGACCATTGTCAGAAGCTGACGCCCAGATTTTATGGTCCTTATACCATTCTCTATCATGTGAGACAGGTGGCCTATCAGTTAGCTTTTCCCAGTCATTCTAAGCTACATCTTGTTTTTCATGTTTCATGCTTAAAGAAGGTGATTGGAACTAAGTGCCAAACTCAAACCAACCTTCCCGAGTTGGACGAAGAATGATCCATTTGGCTACAACCACAAGCAGTTTTGGACCAGCGTGAGCGTCACCTACATCAGTGAACCATCAAAGAAGTGTTAGTCCAATGGAAAGAAACAATTCCAGTAGATGCCACTTGGGAACCAACTACCATTCTGCAACAATTTTCACATATCAAGCCTTGAGGACAAGGTTGTCTTTAAGGGGGAGGACATGTTAGGGACCTAACCCTTCACGTAGGTAGAAAAATATATTTGGATGTAATAAAGGTCAATATTAATAAGGCCTTGCAATAAGGTAGAATTAGTCGAATGTAAGAAGACCTAATAGAAGCTTCCACTTCTAGAAGGATCTTCCTCTAGATGGTTCTTTTGATAGACATATTTAGTATAAATAGGAGTCGAGGGTATGAGAACCCTAGCTTGGATATTATTGTAATAGAGCTCTACTCGAATGGAGGTTTCCCCCTTAAAGAGGCAAGTGAACATTTCTCTCATAATCAAAGTGCTCTTTCTGGTGTTATTCTGATATCATTTTAGTGTTATTGTGGTGTTGTTCTGGTTATATTATTGTTTATCTGCCATTTCTGGCATTTTATTTCTGTTCTGCATACTTTTTATATCTAGAATATTACAGATGATCTGAAGCATCATTTGTGCTCAGCTCCAATACTCTCCTTGCTCGATCTGCAACAACCATTCGAGATTGAGATTGATGCATATGACTATGTTGTAGGCGTAGTTCTCACTCAACACGGTCATCCGGTGGCATACCATAGTGAGACACTCTCAAATATTGTTCGAAAATACCCCACCTATGACAAGGAAATGTATTCCATTGTACAAGCATGTCATCAATGGAAACATTACATTCTGGGAAATGAGACAATCATCCACACTGATCACAAGTCTCTACAGTTCATACACAGGAGAAGCTGAAGAACGACCGACATCGGAAGTGGTCCACCTACCTACAACAATTCCACCTACCTATCTGCTGCACTCACCACTGTGTTCCATTCCCGTGGACATGAGGCATCTGAGTGGCCCCAACTTTATCAACAAGATCCGGACTTCGCCACCACCTATCATATCTTGGGTACAGGCGTGAATGCCACCGATTTTCACATTCAAGACAGACTGTTATTGCATTTGGGCAATATTTATGTTCTTGCAAGTGAGCATGCAAAGATGATTTGGGAATCCCACTACAGTTAGATGGCAGGACATTTTTGTCACGGAGAAAATTGTAGTTGTTCTACAAAAACATTTTACTGGCCAAAACTTCGACAGGACGTCAGAAAATATATCGGATCTTGCACTACCTGTGTCATTTCCAAGCCAACCATCAAGAAGCAAGGATTATACAAGGGTGAAATCATGAAGATGGGTGTCTATTGTTCTTGTTTTATGAGAAAAAAAACTATATTTTCACAAGTTCTTCAACTTCCGGCATACAAAAGTATTTTTTTTATTTAGAATTTCACTTTACAGTAAAAACAAAACTTGTGAAGAATTTTGTTAGCTTTCCAATGACTATTTTTCAAATTTTTTTATTAAGATTTCATATGTCAATTTGACAATTGTTTAACAATATGTTCCTTAAACATGAAAGGAATGATAATGAGTTATTTTTTACCCTAACAATGTATCTATTATTAAACTTTTGTTTTTAACAAGTGGAATATACTACAACAATCTACAAAGACTCTATTTTATTATGACTATAATTTTAAATCTAACGGATGAATATTATAATTTCTAGAATTTTTTGAAGTTCACCAAGCTGAAAACATTGCACATTTTAAACACATGTTTTCCCCCACCTTGTATCTATCTTAATTTTTACTTAAAAGTAAAATCTAAAAATACCCTTTTGAAAATAACAATTTAAGGATTATGAATATAATTTTTCT
>JZKD02S2194142.1:15012-72784 GCA_000966675.3 Picea glauca
GAAGAGAATGACTATTCACTTCATATTCCCAAAATTTGAAGGGCTTCTCCTTGGTCTGTTGTGCATATAATTTGTTTGTTTTTTCGTGTCATGAGCTTGCAGACGCTTGTACAGGTTTAGTGGTGAGTTTGGGAGTGGTATTAGTGCGAAAGGAGATTGTCCCTGTTAAGTGATGGATTCTGAAGCATTGAAAAAGTTGAAAAGATACCAGATCAACTATTGGGGAAAAATAGTAAGATTCAAGATCTTCAAGATACAAATAAAAAGTAACTTAAAATCCCAAAAATGGAAATCATATTCCCCAATACTCGATCCATTGCAACTGAACCTCTGAAAAAGGATATTGCTTCAGAGTTAGTAGATGACCATGTGGCTTTTCATACAATATGTTTAATCATAGACTAACTGATCATAGAATACTGTAGGCATGTCAGGTTTACCATAAATGCTAAAGTCCAAAGATGCAAAACTGCAAAATAACCTATCCATAAGGCCGGTGGCAACTATCCTAGTTTACACACAGACAATTGAGAATGAAAGAAAAGAGTTTTAATTACTGAAAGGAGAAACCAAAATTATCACCTATGTTCAAGAATAATAAAAAGTTATATATTAAAAAAAACGGGGACAAATACGAGAATCTTGTAATATAAGCATAATTCAGAAATTTTTCAAAGAACATTAAGAAATATTTTGCATTGCCGTAAGAATTTGTTCGACTATGGCCCTTTTCAACCTCATTGACATGTAAGTTCACACTTGCAACTTCAGGTTTGCTATGTGCCGTTACAGACTTGTCTGAACTCAGGTGCAGAAGATTGTGAATAGTAGTTTCTGTTGAAGAATGCCTGAAGCCATTAGTTTCTGTTGAAGAATGCCTGAACCCATTAGCTTCTGCTGAACAATGCCCGAATCTATTAATTTCTCCTTTCTTTGTGTTCGTAAGAGGTGTACCTGGAACATGAGTAACAGTTGATAAATTAATTAGCGGGAATGGTGGGTGGTGAATTGATGGCGGGCTTTGGATTTGAATGGATGTGGATGATGGGCGTGGATATGGATGGTGGTAGATGGGCCGGAGGGCATGGGCGTGGATGATGTATGGATGGGAGGAGGTGGTAGAGGGGATGGGGCGTATGGACGGGTAGGCAGCCGGAGGGCAGAGATGATCGGCGACGGGAGTCGGACGCCAGTCGAGACGCCGTGAAAGGACGACCGACAAAGGTCAGTTTCGTTTGGGGTTTAGCTTACGCCAACCTATAATCCTTTATTGACTTTTTTTTCTTATGTTGTTAAAGGTGTGATTGGAAAAGAGGGAATAATTGAAAGACACATTTTCCAAAATAATATTGAATTACACAATGTATAATAATTATTGAGACTACTTAAAAAGGGTTATTTCATTAATTTTCAAATACTATTTCATTAATTTTACAAGTATTTGAAGTAGACTACAAAATTCAATATAAAATAAATCCCAAAACAATTGATTGTATATACAAGACTAGGAATAAGCATTCAAGTATTTACAAACATTGCATAAAAAACAAAAAGGGAAAAACCTGTATGAAGGGTGATTAAGTGATAGTAGTATTATTGTGGGTTAGGACTTAATATTATGGGATGATGTAAGGTAGTGGACTTTAGTATAATTTTGTTTTTAATGACTCAATATTAGATTAGATCAAGTAAATTTACCATTAATAATACATTTTTTGTTGGTATGATATTGGAGAAATGTTTGAACTCTCCTATGACATTTTTCATCCCTTGTCATAATATTCAACAAATTTGGAAAGTTTTTATTCTTACATAGTCTATATTATTTGGAATTTTTTTCTTACAAAGTTCCATCATGGACAAAGACACAATTATAATATTATAGTCTAAAACCTTCCATTTATAGGAAAAAAATGATCTAATTACACCAAAGGTGTTTTAAGGGCACTTGTATCTCTTGAAATTTTGTCCTACAAAACTTGACTAGGTATACAACTAGTCTAACTACACCACTATGTTACACACACACAAACCACTATATGTGTGTGTACATACATACATACATATATATATTCTCAGAAAAAAAATCATTGTATTGATATTTCAAGTGGAAATCAAATACACATTGATGATCCCTTCGACTTATAACATTAACAGTCATTTATTTTATAAATTGCTTATATTACTATCAGATAAGACTATAGCCTATCATTATGACTTTGACTGTTACAATCTTCCTTATATAGGTATTTGTAAAGCAAATGATTCTAGCCTGTTAACTTGTCTGTCCACTACAACATTACCTAGGATCCAAAGGGCATAGAGTTTTGCTCTATTGTTTGTGCCCAAACTTGCCCATATTCTAGCAAAAGGTATTTTTCATTATCTAGATAAAGAATCGCCCCAACTCCATAAGTTCCTGGAGTACCCTTACATGCTCCATCAAAAAATCCCCAAGGCTTAATGTGATCGATAATCGGTTCTTGAAGGATTCTTGTGTGTGTGCATATATTTTTTTATTCCGTGGAAAAAACATAACTTCTATTCCAAAGGTAAAAAGTTATAATCCTTAGGTGCACCAACACATCAACAACAAGCTTTAAGAAAGCCCGTAATGTTTAATACTAGTAATCTGTGTATCAAAATGACGACAAAACATCCAGAGATATATCATAAGACTATCACCAGTTCTGACAAAATCAAGAATAGAGACTACATGTCTTACAAATTGATCTTACAAATAAAAAAAATTGCTCTCCCTATGAGAGAGAAACACACCACCAAAGTACTCATCTTGAAACAGTAGATTGGCTTCCAAATTAATAACATCTTTAGATAAGGAATCAACTTTGTCATTATTCTCTAGAAAGATATGTCGAAAGCTGGTGTACTGAAAAATAGCAGACACATATTTTAGTTTCTGACCAAGATTCAACAAGTCCAGATTGATGATGGATTTGGCATTAGTCATCCAATCAATGACAAATTTGGAATCCCCCAAGACTTGCAAAGAATGAACACCACAGTTCATGTTACATTTAAGAAGAGAAAACAATGCTTAAAGTTCACCTTGATTATTCGATCCCTAGCCCAAATTTACACTACCATTTACAAAATGCTCTTAAGAGAAATATAGAATGTACACGATCCCACATATTTGATTATTCCCTTGACATGCACCATAAAAAAAAAAAAACCCAGGCCATTTCTCTATTGATATTCACCAAGCCTAACTCTTGAGAGCGCTTCACTTTTGTTTTCCCTTCATAACAAGATAGCAGGGCCAACAATTGTTGAGCCACTTTGAAAGGGGGCCAAAACTCATCTTCAAATAATCCCGCATTTCTAACCAGCCATAAAACCCAGGCCGCAACAATAGGAAGTAAACAATACTCCTTCAGTGAAGGGACTTAGAAGAAAGAATGAAAATAATCAACCACCGATTCCTTGTTCCATAGAGGACCTAGGACCAAATGTGACCTCAAATCAGACCAAACATGGCAGGTATATGGACATGACCGAAACAACTGATGGTTAGTTTCCTCAACAATTTTGTACATAACACAAAAATCCAATCCCTATTTCCCTCGTCGTTGCAACCTATCCTAGGTCAATACATGACTATTTAAGAAAAACAAAAGATACATTCCTTAGGCGCATAGGCCCATTACAACAAGAGCTTCAAAAATCTATCTCCACAAAGTATATGTTAGATGAAAAACAAGAGTCCATGGAATAAGGTCTCATGACCAAGGGATTGGGTACAAAAATAATTTTGTCACAAATAGTGACCAACAAAAAAGACACCAAGAAATTATAGTTTAGAGAGAAGACCATCTATATGTGAGACTAGTTTATCAACAAAAAATTCTTCAAGGACAAAATGATTTTCTTCCAGACTAAGAGCATCCTTTGAAAGTGCATCGGCCAAAGAGTTTTGATACCGGAACACATGAATAAAGAAAAGTTGAGAGAAATTTGCAACAATCTCATGTAACTGATTAGCAATATAGATGAGTCCCAAATTTGTTACATTTTTTATTTGAATCTCTTCCTTCATCTAGTCTATGACCAATCTTAAATCTCCAAAAATATGAAGGTGAAAAACACCCCTATCTATCGCCACTTTAAGAAGAGCATAGAGAGTCTTGAACTCACCCAGATTGTTAATGCTTGGTCCCAAATTTGATTTCCCTTTTAACATATGCCATTAAGAGAAGTGTAAAAGAAAAATAGCACCACAATGATTATCTGCCCCCTGACAAGCACCATCGAAAAATCCCCAACAAATGGACCTGTCAAAAGTCAATGCACGATTCATATAGGATTGAGATTTTGAATGAACAACTTTATAACAATCCAAGAGACACAAGTCCTACTGTGAGGTTTTAAAAGAAGGAAACCCAGTGTTGTCAAAAGTATTGGCATTCCTGGTGATCCATATGTGCCAAAGCACCAGAATAGGGAGTACTTTCAGTTACTTCAACTATGGGTGAGAATAATACTCTCGAAAATAATCCATGAGTGAACCTTTATCCCATAGATGCTCAAGTCCCAATTGCCTTTCGATATATCGCCAGACCTATCGAGAATATGGACAATCCATAAATATATGCATATTTGTTTCATCTTGATATTTATAGAGATATAAAATACTTGGCCAGCGCTTATTGTGTAATTTAGTCTATCCCATGTCAAGACTTTCCCCTCAAGAGTCAACTAGAATAACATGATACTTTTCAGTGGGCCACAAATCTTCTAGAGTTTGTTTTACCACCGAAGAAGTTGTAAGAATCCCGAACCTTGTAAGGTCTCATACTTCAATTTGGTTGAATATTCACCCCCAACAGAGTTAAATACCCAAACTAATTCATCCTCCCAATCCAGAATACAAACACGATCCTTGCGCAAAGTGTTTGTAAAGTGATTCCATAAATGATGCCACCTCTCTTCAAGTATAATGTCTTTGGTAGAGACCCATCCTTTCACCTAAACACTTGTACTTGCAACATCACCTACACGGTTTAAAGTGCAAAAACTAATCTCTTGAAGCTGAATAACCATATCCTTCGAAAGAAAAATATTTTCCCCACAACCAGAGATAGAATCTTGACCAACTCTAACCTGTGAAACATATCCAACTTTCCACGCCAAGTATTTATCAATGATCAGAAAAGATAGGATTAAATCCAACCATTGGTTAGAAACATTTACTATAGATTTCTATATTTGACAGATCCAATCCAACACCATACTAGGGGAAATATATTTGTCCATCGATATGCCCCACAAAAGACTATCTCTAGTCAAGAAAACCCATAAGGAATTTTTAGCTAATGCATTACCAAAAAGGTGGATATATTTATGACCCCAACCACTTAGACTCTTAAGAGTCGAAATGCTTTTCCAGTTCACCACATGAGAACCCAAATATTCAACACTGCCTTCCTAAAGAAAATTGAAACATAATTTCCTAATATGATCAATAATTCCTTTTGGGATAAGAGACAATAGATTCCAATACACCAAAATGGCTTCAATTATTGACTTAATTATAATCAACTTACCACCACGAGACATCCATCAGTTGCACCAAAAAATGATTTACTTTTCAATGTGTGTTAAAATCCATTTCTAGTTCATTAACGTGTAGTTATTGGGTTGAAGAGAGAACCTAAGATATTTGAGACTTGCATGCATATCATGAGAAGTGAAATTAAATAGACTTGCAATATATTGCTTGATGTCATTGTCCACCTCTAGAAAATATACAACAGATTTGCAAATATTTATAACCATCCCACTAGGATCACAAAAGAGCTCAAGAATGTCCTCGATGGTCTGAGCTTCATTTTCCCCACAATAACATAAGAACACAACATCATCCACAAATAAGAGGTGTGTAAGGATTTCACTTCGGCCTAGTCTCATCCCTTGCACAATATTTGCTCGTTTTGTGGACTTTATTGCCCTGCTAAGCCCATATGCTATCAATAAGAATAAATAGGGAGATAGTGGGCATCCTTGACGCAAACCACGTCCAGCTTGGGAAAAATATGTGCTTGATCCATTAAGAAGAACAACAAATGAAACCGTGGATACACAACACATAATCCATTTAAAAATTGATAAATCAAAACCCACATGTAGTAAAAGTAGACTTAGATATAGCCAAGAAACCCAATCATAGGCTTTCGAAAGGTTGTTTTTCATAATAAAGACAGGTCGCTTTGAGACTTTGATGGAAAAACATACATACATATGTATGTATGTATGCACAAACGTGTGTGTGTGTGTGGAGAGAGAGACAGAGAGAGAGTATACACACACACAAATGTGTGTGTGTGTGTTTGTGTGAATTTTTTTCCAAGAAAAAGAACTTGGTCTTTCATAAAAGAAATCAAAACATACATTGTTGAGCCTTGTTGCTTTGTTTTGATTCCCTATTTTTCAATAGTTCATGTCCAATCATTACAATCTTCTGACTCAAACTGATCCAAAATAGATCCCCCAAAGGAAACAAGTCTTTACAAGTTAATAATTAACTTAACTATATAGACACAAAATTTAGAAAATAAACTGATGTACTACTACAAATAGAGAATTTTCAGAGTGTTCCTATGTGACTAAGGAGCCTTCATCCAACACTATAGTGTCCTTTTATAACACATCTGCCTTATTAAATTATCTATACACATGCTTAAAAGAAATATATTGGAAATGTGATCTAGCTTATACAATTCTTTCCAGTAAAGGAGCAAGAACAAGATTTGAGATTGTGTATTGATTATTACACCAATATGTAAGCAATTTAGAATCACCATATATTTGAAGCTTTGTTATACCTTTTGATATTGCAAACCTGAGAAGAATCCACAGGGCACAAGCTTCAACTTCGTTATTTGTTTCTTTTTCCGCTCCATACTTGAGTAAGAAGTGATGGTGTTGGTTGAGATATGATATGGCACTTTCTCCACATGAACCTAGGGTTCCTTGACAAGCCCCAACGAAGAAACCCCATGCATAATTTTGATTAACTGTAGGCTTCTTAATCACTTTGTGAGAGGATCTCTTTGTGCTTTTGCTACATTCTTTAAAGAGTGTTCTGATTTTGTATGTCAAAATAGAAACCTCCATGGACTTGTCTTCAAAAATCATTTTATTTTTGGTTACCCACAATCCCCATATCACAAAACATAGCATGTGTGTGTGTGTGTATGTGTGTCTAGACACATACACACACACATACATACACATGTATATACATACATATACATATAATATTGTTGGGGATTGGGTGTAACCCGAGACAAATAATAACAAAATCTGCAGAAGAAATAACGAGTAATAAATTTCAAAGAAGATTGGTGGTGTCTAAAGACATTGTTTCAACACTTAAGCACAATATATTGTGATCAAAACATCACAGTGCATAATTTATGTGAACACACTTCATTGTACATTTTGGATCGACCCATA
This sequence comes from Picea glauca, assembly GCA_000966675.3. Lineage (NCBI taxonomy): Eukaryota > Viridiplantae > Streptophyta > Pinopsida > Pinales > Pinaceae > Picea > Picea glauca. Next base: position 22,492 of record JZKD02S2194142.1, read on the forward strand.
GGGTTCTTTATTTATAGTTTCTCGATCTGACCAATTTCCTTGGAATCGGGAAGATCTAGTTCACATATAATTGTCGGTGGTTAGAATGGATTTTGGAAACTTTGTGTTGTTTTGTCGGTTAGTTGACTTACCAAATTGACCTGACCATCCAATCATCCAACATGTAGTTGATTCCTCGGTTGGTCAATCCATCGACTAACTGTCTCTGATTGCTAGTAAATTATCCAACCACTTGTCTAGTCGACCACACGATCGACTGTCTCCAGTTGCTAGTCAAATAACTGACCGAATGTCTCTAGTAAAAGTGGGATGAACCATCAAAACATGAGGTTCCAACAACCCCCTATTAGCACATGGTTATGGATATTTAGGAAGTGAAATTACATCAGCAGGACAACCCCCCATAATTGCAGCTTCCTGAAGCCCAAGCATATTACATAGATTAATAAACTTAGCTTCAGATAATGGCTTCATAAATATATCAACAATCTGATCATTAGTTGAGAAATATACAAGAGAGACAACTTTCTCTTGAACCAACTGTCTCAAGTAGTGCACATGAAGTTTGACATGCTTCATTTTACTATGTGCAACAAGATTATCAACAACCTAAATTGCACTATGATTGTCATAATAGATAACAATTGAGGCATGAACATGAAACCCAAGTTCATCCAAGAGCCGAAAAATCTAAAATGCCTATGTACCTGCATTAACGATGCCACAATACTCAAATTTTGTAGTCAATATAAAGACTAGATCTTGTTTCTTGCATGACCAAACCAGTGGTCCAGTGCTAAAGTGAAACACATAGTTAGAAGTGGACTTCCAATCATCACTGTCGCATGCCTAGTTGGAGCCGGTGAAGTCGAGTAACGAGTCTGAACATCAACGATATTTGATACCAAGATGAGAGGTACCCTTGAGATAACTTTATCGAGGATCCTGCATAAGCCAAGAAACCACGCTAACAATAAAAGAGATGTTAGGTCAACTGTAAGTGAGATAAATAAGGATATTGACCAATTGTCAATAAAGAGTGGCATGGACTTTGGAATTCAAATAATATTTAGTCAGCTTAACTCCAGATTGAAAAGGAGTAGCACACACCTTACAGTTTGCCATTTGAAAATAATTTAGGAGATCCAATACATATTTATATTGAGAGAGGAACAAACCATCAGACATAGTAAAACTTGAAGATCAAGAAAATAATGTAGAAGACCAAGATCTGTCATATCAAAGGTGTCAACAAGTTGTTTCTTTGATCTAAAAATGAGATCAATATTATTGCCAATTATGACAAATCCATCAACTTATACAACAACAATTAAGGTATCACCATGATCATGTAATACATAAAGAGTGTGATAAGATTCACAACATTTGAAACAAATATTGAGAAATAAACAATTGATCTTAGCATACCAAACGTTGGGAGCTTGTTTCAAACTATAAAGAAACTTCTGAAGTCGACAAACAAGATTAGAATATGTCATAAATCCAGGGGGTTATTCCATGAAATTTTCTTTAGATAAGTTGCCATGAAGGAAGGCAATTTTCACATCCATCTTGTGGATCTGCTAGTCAAAGCGAGTAGCAAGGGAAAAAATCAGTCAAACATAATTCATCTTTGCAATAGGATAAAAGGTATCAATGTAGTTGATGCCTTCTTGTTGAGAAAATCCTTTCATGACCAACTGAGCTTTATGACACCCAACAACACCTTCACAGGTAAATTTGGTCTTACAGACCCATCAACATATCATAATGTTCTTCCCTTGAGGTCGAGGATCTAAATCCCAAGTATGATTCTTCAAAGGATAATTCATCTCATCTTCCATAACTTGTTCCCATTCAAGTTGTCCTTGTGTATCTAAGTAAGAGACAAGATCACAAGTCTTAAGAACACGAGTCATTAAGGTAACATTGGCATGTTGCTTCTAATTGCGAGTCTATCAACATGAAGAGACATCACCAACATCAGGACCAACTGCTTCAATTGTTTTAGTAGCCTATCTAGATAGGAAGGAAAATGGTGAACAAATATCCACTGCAGAAGGTTGACCAAAAGATGGAATAGTTTCAGTCGAAGGAGATGGAGGACTAGTCGAAACAGAGATCGAAGAAAAAGTTGATGGCTTGGTAAAAATAGGAATGGACTTCGAATGCCCAGTCAAAATGCCAAAAAAAAGGAATAGGTGAACCATTACCGGAAACAATATCAAAGGAACAATCATGTAGCAAACCAGAGGAAGCATTCAAGAACTTAACACTTGAATATTTCTCATCCAAAAAACACATTTCTTCTAATAATGATATGATGTTTGACATGGTCAAACGATCGACACACTTTGGATTCTTCATAATATCCCATCATGATGCAAGCATGACTCTTTGCATCTAATTTATTCCCACAATCATCTAGAATATGATCCCAAGCAACACAACTGAATACTTTGAGGTCACCGACTCAAGGCTTCGTTCCACACCATCTCTCGACTGGAGTCACAGAACTCACAACTCAAGTTGGTATATGATTCAAGAGGTAGTTGGTACAGTAAACAACCTCAACCAAAAACGAGTCGACAAATATTTGGCCTACAAAAAACACTACAAAGAAAACACCTTGTAGTGGAGGTTTTTAGTGTTACAAGATTTGGCAAAATTTTCAAAAAAACCTTCGCTACAACCTCCACTATTTGAAGAAGATGTTTTAACGGATGTTCCATATAACTAGAAAAATTTGGGCGAGCGGAGGTTGTAGGAATGGTTTTTTTTCTAGTGCTTTTACTCTTAAAACACATAGGTGCACTATCACTCAACCCTCCCCGGTGCCTACATAACATTAAAACACATCGGTGCTCTTATAATTATTATGCACTAGTTTCATCTTTTTTTGTTGTATCATCGATGCTCTCATAATTGTTACGCATCGGTTCCACATTGTTTCTGTATGAAGCATTGGTACTTTTGAGTATATGTACGCACCGATGTTGTTTGAGTTAATGTGCGCCTCAATGCTTGTATTACCATGTGCACCGAAGGGTATTGAAAATAAAAATATTCAAGGTGAGATGTTGGCGCCATTATTTTTACTAGGCACCGATGTATATATTATATTTAAAGCATCGACGAGTATAATATATTTAAAGCATTGATGCATATATTATAATTAGAGCCTCAATGACTATTGGAAAACATGTGCACCATAAAATTTTGAAGCGATAAATATAATTGTATGTTATTTCTTCTAAGGAGTGATGTTTTATATTAATATTTTGCACCCGTGCTTTAATACAATTAATGGGCACCGGTGCTATTAATCTTTAAAACACACCGCTTTCTATTTTACGACACACACTAATATGTATATATTTTAATTAATAATGTGCACCAATGTGTATATATTTTAATTAATTGTTTTTTTATAAATGTTCAATCAATCATCTCAAAATCAAATATTTTCTTATAATAATATCGTTTTATATTTTTGTTATTGAATTTTGATATAATGATTCATTAATGCATTATCCAATAGATTACACCTCTATTATTTGTAACAATGTAAATCATCCACATATAAATTACTCAGTGACACAACATTTTACAACATTAGACAATGCAATAAAATAAGAAACCCATTTTATTATATATGAATGAGAGACCCATTGTCATACAAAATGGGACAACATAAAGGTCCATAATCATCAAATTGCAACCAATATGTCATTGTTACACTTATTGGTAACATGTTCTCATGCAATTGGGACAATATGTCCGATACATTAAACAAAATTCGTGATTTTCACAGACAAATATTCCAAAACATACAACTTACAATCACATTCAATTATATTGATTTTCATTCATCACTTGAACTACATGCATGCCTCATTTCTTCATCATTTGTAGGCAATATTGTACCTTTGTTATTTAAACATTGTTTTCTTGATCGACTTGTTTTTGATGTTCTACATCTTCATCTTCCATCTACAAACATAGAAATAAAGTGTAATAAGTATATCTACATTTATAGATATAATATAATATACATGATTGTGTAAATAAAAAAACATACCATAGCAGTGAGTCTTTCATAAACAATACACAATCTTTCAGAGCCACGCTTCATAGCTTCTCTCCAAATCTCTTATGTTAGGTGGAATCCATACTTTGTTTCCTACATGTTTAATACGCCATGACAAAGCACAATTGGTATAATTAATATAAAAGTTTCTTGTTGTTCTATTAATTCCAAAACAGGGGAAGTTAAACAACATAGTTGCGTACAAATTGTTCAATTAATCCTTGACACTTCAACATATACTCACAATCCATATTTAAACCAATGTCTATCAATTCATCGTTTGGCTCCTCTTTGTATGTTAGCACCTATTCGCAAACATCCATGGACAAGAGTAAATTAATTATTTAAATATAAATATCACAACAAACATAAAATCTTAAGTAAGGATGAAAATGTAAGTACTCACAAAGTTTGCGATCAACTATTTTATTCCTCATCATCATATCTTATGTGTTGGATGGGTTCTATTTTTTCTCTTTTTTGCAACAAAACAATTAAAAATCAGTATTTCATGCGATAATTAAATTTGATGTACATAAAATAATAGATCAATGATTGCATACCTCTGATGCACGTTGTTGTTGGGATGGCCCCTCCTACGACGCAATTATGTTCATTTCTTTTACCATATCCTTCTACACATTTTTGGACATCCTTACTGTCATGTATTGGTTTTCCCTTCATTTGTCGCTTGGAGTTTTCATATTCTCCCTGAAAAAAGAAAAAACTAGGAATCATCAGATATAAAAATTACGTTTTTTTTTACAAAATAAGATACCGATGTGTATAGTAAATAAGTACACACCGATGTGTTAACAATATTTATATGCACCATTATATGAAAAAGTTTCATTGCGAAATCGAAAACATTTTACAAATTGTTGTGTTCATGTGGTGCTTTATAAATTAATAAAAGCACCAGTACCTACTATTGTTTATTACTCATCATCGATATGTGAACAAATTTAAAACTTGATGGTTTCCATATTAAAAACAGATAACATTTCCATTTTAAACTTAATGATGTTGTTTATATGAACATGCACACCGATGCTTATAATTGTAAAATGTGCACTGAAAACTGCAAAAACACTTTTAAAAATATTATTTTTAATTTAAATTTAGCGGTGCTTTTGACAAGATCTTTTTTTTTGTAATCCAGTATAAGATTTTATATTACATCCTCAAAAACATCATACAAACATATGGTCACTGGTTTTCCAAAAAGGAAACCAGACCAACATTATACCATCACTGTTTTTTCATGTTTATCTAGAATCTAGAGTCTTTTGATTCGGCTACAACTTTGATAACTATACTGCTGCTATAGAAACTAGACATATTACAACCTTCCAGATTGAAAAAACCTATATATAAACTATTGGATGGAAAAAGGGAACCAAACTGACTAATACACTTACACTCTAGGTAAGAGTTGACTAAATTGTTCTTCAAATTTAAACTAGAGAACTTGGGGCGTTCCGCTACTCTAGCTTGAATTTTTCTTTCTTCCTTGGGAGACACCATCCAGACCTTTCAAATTTGAGTTGGTGAACCATGGTCATTCACAGGCTTAATATCCATGTGGTGGACATACCTCAGGTACAGGTTGAACTGTGTTGTCATTCTCTCTTGCTTGCTCTGCTGGATTTTTTCGATATCTACCAACAAATTCACTATGGTCTCCAACCCACTAATGCGATGCTAGATATCTTCCATCAGGGACTTCATCTTCCATTGGTACTCCATACGAGTTTCCTCGCTGTCTTCCTTCACCTTTCTTATCAACATATTTGTATGCCACACCATCTTGAGATTTTTATGATAGAGAGTCTCTTGGGTGTGAGTTGTCCCCGTATCAATAATCCAGTCCTCCTCCTGAGCTACTTTGTTTTTATATTTTCTCTCTCATTCTACCTTAAGATCCTCCTCCTATTTTTCAACTGTTTGTTTTCCTTTCTGTGGTACTGTGGATTGATACATCCTAGCAGCACCCCTTGTTGCATTCTCAATCCTTGTATTTTTTTCGGGAACTCTCTAGTTGGGATTCCTTTCTTGGTGGTATATTTCATGTGCGCCACCTTGCTATCCTCTCCTCTCTCTAAACCTATGGCTTAGATCAACACACTAATATGCCTCATGCTCCTATCTTCTGCATTACCTTTAAGCTCATCAAACGATATTTGTGAAGTGTGGATAACCAGAACGAAAACCTGAATATAACAACCTCTTGCATGATTTATTACATCTTTTAATGATCCTTCCTTTGTACCATATATATGGATGCAATGAATACCATGCTTGGCTCCTCATGCCAGTACCCTTCCTTTGGTACTCTTTCTATCACTTCCCCTGTTATGAGCAAGGCATCTAGTCCTTTTAGGTATGAGCCGATCCTTTGAGGAGGTGCTTTGCTTAGACCCATCCCCCAAATTTGTTCGCCTCTTCTACTTATGATTGCCCTGGCCTCTCCTAATACTGCCTCCAAATCTACCTGCTTTAACCTTCCTTCTGTCTTGAACCTCTACTTGCCTTGCCATCCCCATCCTTTCAAATTGTCACATGAGGTCTGAATGCCATGTGGATTGCTTCCCCTATCCCATCTGGGTCCCACTCTAGATTCATGTGGCACTCATTTCCATCTATGTGGTTGTCTTCTCGGTTACTGTCATGATGATATTGTGTTGTTAGGTGTTCACATTCTATTCTGAGTTGTCCAACTAGAATCTGTGTCCAAGCCTCATCCAACATTTTTCCTTCTTGGTTCACTCCCTCCTTGGCTAAACTATACGCCAATGCATTTGTAGACCTTCTCACGCACTTGAATTCAATTGAGAACAGAATTTGTAGGTGCTTCTATATTCTTTGAAAGATTTGAGCTAGGCGCCACTGCTTTATTAGCTTGCCAATTTTGGTTCCACTGTGTAATCATTTCGTAGTTCCTATAGCCAAAGTCAAGTCTCCTTCAATCGTGACATTGCCATGTCCTTCTCTTATCATAATTTCCAGCCCCTGTTCTAATGAAAAAAATTATGTTGCATTATTTGTTGTGTTTCCAACACTGATTGCATAAAGATGAACTATTGTCCCTCCACTGTCTCAGATCGCTCCTCCTGCATCAGCCTTTCTGGGATTGCCTTTTGATGCTCCATCGAAATTCAATTTTAGGAAACCTACTTGTGGCAGAGTCCACGCTTTGGCTTCACTGTGGACCTGCGGGTCGCGATGAGTAGATATGTTAAAAATTTGATCTTTTAGCTGTAACATTTCCATAACTAGAAGATCTTGGGATGAAGGGTTGTTCATTGAAGAAGGGACATTCCTGCTCATAACCATCTCCCTTAGTTGAGTTTTGATAGAATTTACCACCTTGGTTATAGGGAGGGATTCATTGTTGAAGATTCTCCTATTTCTTTACTTCCATATTGCCTAAATGACTATCCCCATAATTAATCCTCAACATAATTTGACCATTTCATTTTCAGTGTAGTGTCCCCTCTAGTTCCCCAAAGTTGCTCGGATGTCATCTTTCACTCTATCAGTCTGTCCATACAAAATAACTACCCAATCCAAAACCTCCGTTGTATAAGTGCAACCATCTATTAGGTGGTTTTTTGTCTCCTCCTGAACTTCACATAGGTGGCATATTAAGGGGCCATTCAAGCCTCTTTTTACTAGAGTCTCCCATGTTATAATATTCTTATCTAGGACCAACCATTTAAAGATTTTTATCGTTGACCACTATGGGAGACTCCATAATCGTTCCCATTGGTGTTCCATGTTTCTTTGATCATGACCCGCTATATAGTAATGAGCTTTGTTCAAAGTGAATTCTCCTCCATATTTCCTTCCCCATCGAAGTTGGTCCTCCTCATCAGAGAACATAATATTTCTTTTCCATAGCTCCTCCTCTAAATATTTAACCAACCGAGAATTCTAATTTATGTCTTGACTTTGAATTGCATCCCAACTTCTCCATTTTGGGATGTTGTCCCTTTGTTTCCAATACTGAAAATTTTTTACTTTGCCTTTCCCTAGTAACTTTTGTTTAATACCCTCTCTATCTTGGTTTTCTAGACGGGGTTCCTGTTGCCACGTGTCCTCCCAGAATCGAGCAGTTTGACCACTTCTAATTTCCCAAAAACTATGATCCTGAACCCATTTTTTATTTCTCCGAGCCAAATTCCATATGGTCGAGCCCTCCCTTGCACATGTGAAACGAATAAGGTCCCGAGGGCTACTTACAGGGGTGTATTTTCTTTCCACAGGTTTTCCCACGGGGTTGAACTATCTTTGACCTATCTCCACCAAAGTTTTGCTCCATAAGTGGTGTTTGTTGTTTGTGGGTCTTGCAAACCTAGAACACCTTTGCTTTTGGCCAACTTAGTTTTTACGAGGCCACAAGTGCCCTTTTGTTCTTTTCCTCTGCACCTCTCCATAAGAAGTTCCTCTGTATTGATATGATTTTTTTGTAAAATTTCCGTTGGAGCTGGGAAAATTGACAGTAAATATGTTGGAATTGCTTGTAAAACTGGCTTCGTGAGAACTAGTTGGCCTGCAAAGTTAAGGGCTCGGTAGGTACATCTTTTAAATCTGTCTTGCAGTTTGTTTATGATACTTTCCCAGGTTGATTTCTTACCTACCTGATCCGTTAGAGGCACTCCCAAATACTTGGTAGGGAGGGTATTCCTCTCAAAACCCAAGATGATGGATAGGTTCCTTTGTATTGCAATGTTCATGGTTAAAAAGTAAATCATGGACTTGGAGTGATTTATTTGTGTTCCAGAAGCTTCTTCAAAGTCTACTAAGATTTCCTTGTAAGTTGTTACCTCTTTGACTGTCGGAATTCCATGTAGCATTGTGTCATCAACAAATTGTTGATGAGTGGTTGTGGGGATGTCTTCATACAGTTGTAGACCTTTTATAGTTCCTTCAGTGGTTGCAACTTTGATAGATCTACTCAAACTTTCCATCATGAGTATGAACATGAAAGTGGATAAGGGATCCCTTTGCATAAGACCCCTGGATGGGTAGAAAGGTTTTGCAGTGGATCCATTAATCAGTGTTGAGAAACCAGTCATGGACACCAGACTCATTACCCATTTTATCCAGTGATTATCAAAGCCATAGGATTCCATGGTTTTTGTCATATAATGCCAACTTAGTTTATCATATGCTTCGACAAATTCCAGTTTTATTATCATGCCTTATTTTTTCCTACTTTTCAAGGTGTGGGTTATTTCATGAGCATGAATATTGTTGTCTAAAATTTGCCTACCTTCCACGAAGCCTGACTATTCCTTTGATATCATAATGGGTAGGAGGGGTTTCAGTCCGTTTCCAATAACCTTGGAGATTATCTTGTACACCACATTGCAGAGGACTATCGATCTAAATCGGTCCGAAGTTCTAGCTTCATTTTCTTTGGGGATCAAGGTGATGAAAGTTGAATTTAGAGCTTTAAGAATAGAAGAAGAGCGTCTTGAATCCTCCACTATACCATAGATATCATGTTTTACCACATCCCAACAGGATTTGAAGAAGTCCACTGTGAAGCAATCAGGTCTCAAGGCCTTTCCATTTGGAATCTCTTGAACAAATTGGTCAACCTCCTCTGGTGAGATTGGTTTTCTTAAATTTTGATTATGTTCCTCTGTAACCAATCTAGGAATATGCCTCAAACTTCTTTGAATAGCCTCAGATCAATCTATGTTGGGTTCTCTAGCTATGTCCTGAAAGTGGTGAATGGGATATTTTTCAATTTAATGATGAGATTCTCTATCTATACCTTCATGGTCTCTGATTTTCAAGATTCTATTATGAGTCACGTGTGCTATTGTTGACTTGTGGAAGAACTTTATGTTTTTCTCCCCTTCCTTTAACCACTGAACTCTGGATTTTTGTCTCCATAATACTTCCTCTTGCTTACATATTTTCTCCCATTCATAATGAAGTTGGTTCTCCTCCACTTTCCTCTCCTCATTGTAGCCTTCTTGAATGCATAATTTCTGAAGTTGGTCCATCTTTTCTTCTAGATATTTTTTTGCTTGGCCAATGTTCCCAAATACTTCTTGATTCCATTGCTTTAATTTTTTCTTTACATGTTTCAATCTGCCATGAAGTCTAAACATTTTTGTCCCTTGTTCTTGGATGTCCTCTTTCCACCAAATCTTGATATTCTCCTCGAAGGTTGAGTGCTCCATCCAAAAACTATCAAAACAAAGTGGTCTATTTTTTGGGGTTCCTTGGAAGTTTGCCTCTAATAGAACTAGTCAATTATCCGATCCCCCCCAAGGAAGGATGATGCCTTCCATGTCAATACCTTGCATTAAAATAGATTATGAGATTAAAAATATATCTAATCTCAATGCTACCTGGTTATGCAAGGATCTCTTATTATTCCAAGTAAAAAGTCCATTACTAGTTCTGCTATCTACTAGGTTTGTTTTTTCTATAAAGGTTGAGAATATCTCAGCATCTCTATCCAATATTTGGACTCCCCCTTTCTTCTCAGCCAGGGTAACAATTATATTGAAATCTCCTACTAAAATCCAGTGAGAATTCATATTTCATTCTCTGAGGTTTTCTAAGGCTGTCATCATTCTTTTCTTATCATCCAGAAGTCGGGAGCCATGCACATTAGTGAACATGGCCTTGTCTGGAGTCCTTATAACTTGAAAATTCACTGATAAATAATAACTTGTAGCTTTTGCTGAGATCAAGTCAACTTTTTTAGGGTTCCACAAGGTGAGAATGTCCCCGATAGAATTTTCACTAACAATATCTAAAAAATTGTAAGTATTCCAACTTTTCCTACTTATTTGTAACAACTTCTTTGTTGTACATTTAATTTACTATATAAAACAAATATTTGTTTTTTTCAATTTTCAACTTATTTTTAAGAATTTTTTGTTTCCTAGCGATGTTCAAGCCTCTTATATTCCAAGTGATAATCTTCATTTTAAACCAGGTGGAGGGGAGGTATGAAACAATGTTTTGATCTTACCAGAGTTTATCAGAAGCGCTCTCAGTTCCTGCAACACAACACATTTGGGTTTTCTACCCTTGTTTCTCTTAGATTGCTTTGGTGACTGAGGTTGTTGGCTGTCCCTAGGTCTAATACACATGTTTCCTATCTCTCCATGCATGCGTTTGATTCCTCTAGACTTTTCCTCCTCCCTCATTAGGAAGATATATTTAATACGATCCAGCTGGTCTGAAGGGATGGTTTCCATACCTTATTTTTTCAATGGTCCAAAATATTATGAAGGTCAATCCCTTCCATTTCCATGATGTCGCGAAGATCCGGATCCTCCATTTCGACCTCACTAGGTGTCATTTCAGAATCTCCATCCCCTTTCTACATTGGGGTGTTTATGTTAGGATTTTGATCTCCTGTTGATCCTCTGTAATTCTTAGAGGTGTCCTGAGATGGTTGATTCTCCATTTCCTTATTTGCCTCCTTTCTTATGATATCCTTCTCCCCTTGCTTCTCCTGGCCTGTGTCTCCGACCTGTGTTTGGTTCTCCACTAGGCCTTCAAAGTTGTTCTTTGTTTCTAGAGTGCCTTTTTTGGTGGGGGGGGAGTTTATTTAGTTGTCTATTTCCTTTACCTTTGTAATTTGTCCGAACAAAACCTTCCTCATATTGGGTTTGTTTTGTTTTAGCTTTCTCCATTGTTTTATTTAGCTGACATTCCTTGAATAGATGCCCATGTTCGTGAAATTTCCTACATCTAAACGAGATCTGTTCATAATCAATATTTTGGATCCATTCATCATCCCTAAAATACAAGCATATTGCTTCTAGGAGTGCACCCGAAACATCCATCTCAATATAGATCTTCCAAATGAAGTGTATTTTCCTTTTAAGGCTGCATCTGATGCCTTGAAATTTTTTCTAAGTTTATTCCCTATTGCCTCAAAGGTGGTAGGTAGCCAATAGTATAAAGGTAGAGAATAAAGTCTGATCCAAATGGCACACACTTGAAAGTCTCCTTTTCCGGAGAGACATTTTCTTTCCAGGGTCGCATATAGAGCCCGACTGAGGCATGAAAGTAGGGCCCTCCTTCAAAAACCTTGTCTCTGTCCTCTATATTCATGAAGACAACTGTGAAAAATCCTTTTGATCCTAGGTGTAGGTCCACCTCTTTGCATGGTTTCCAATGGTATTTGATCTAGTTTCATAGGAATTTTTTGGTTGGCCATAGGCCCATAAACTTGCAGATCAAGGCATGCTCCCTCATCTAATCTCTATATTCTTGTGTCTATGGATCTTATAGAAGAAATTTTTGGATCATTATCATTTTTTTCTTGCATGCATTGTTCCCGCCCACCTCCATTGGATCTGTTGGGTCTTTCGCCTTGCTTTGGTTCTCATTATTCCCCTCTCCAACTTTTCCTCTTTTCTCGTGCCTATCCTCTCCGTGAGCATTTGACATAGATTCAAATGCCCCTGTCTGCGGGGCCTTGAATCCCCTCCCCCCCTGCATGGGCCTTTCCCTCTGTCTACCATGACTTGCCGATAGGAGGTAGCCCCGCTCCCACCCCCTTTGGTAACCATTCTGCTCACCGAAAACCCTAAAACTTGCAAAAACCGAGGTCGCAATTCAGACCTACACCTCGAATTCATCCCAAGTCCGATGTCATATGATTATCCTTGGTGCTTTTGACAAGATCATATACATCGACGCTCTATCATTGGACATTGCGCTTTATGAACCACAAAGGTATTTTTCCAAAAAAAACGACAAAGGCAGGCCGATTTGTGATCCAATGCAATCAATGGTTCCATTGCAATGGATAGAAAATGCCCCATATTTAAGTAAATAAACCCTATAAAAATCTATTGCATGAAAAAAATTTCTCGTTGTGAAATATAGAGAGGGAAAACAAGAAAAACAAGGAAGTTAGGGCTTCCAATATTGAAGGTAACTATGAAACCCTTACATTTTTTTGGGAATGTACTTAAAACTGCTTGAATTAAATAGGGGAAATATTAAGATGATCTATAGAATGAAATCATATACTTGAAACTTCTCCTCTGTAGATTTGTATGTGACCTACGGTGATCCGTTTGGAATTTGGCTCTTCAAAAAAATCCACCTGCTCCAAAATATTTGCTTGTAAATATCTCTTGCACAAATATCCCTTCTAAATTTTGACAAAAGAATGAAAGAATGAATAGGGTTTTCATTTATAAACACATATATTTAGAAAAAATGAAATTTCCGCTCATTTGTTCTATGTATATTTCGGTGCATTAATGATAAACGCATTTTTTTTTGTAACTTACTTAACCGATGCACTATATAGTACATAGCGCACCTGTGCGATGTCTACGTCAAATGCACCAACTCATTTTTTGTTGTTGTATATTTCAGCGCATTGATGTTAAATGCATGCTATTTTTTGTAACTTGGTTAATCGGTGCACTATAAAGTTCGTACAACACCGATGTGATGTTTAAGTACTAACACACCGACAAACAATTTAATTTACAAAATGCAAATGAAAACATCTACATTTAAAATTTGTGGAGGTTTTGCTTTGCAGAGGCAATAATGAAGGTCACTCTTCAGTGCATTTCATAAATTACAACACCAGAGCGTTTGGGTTATATAACACATTGGTGCGTCATTATATAATTAGGCACATTGTTAACTTTTAAAAGTTTTTGAAATTTTGTTTGAAGTTACATTGTTCTATGCTTCCCAAGATGATGTTTTGGCTAAAATGCAAGAAAAAATGAATTATAGTATCAAATGACCAATTATTCAGATTCCATCTCATTCCATATCGTTGCAAGTCCTTTAAGTTCTTCCCCGTCGATTGTAGTAAGTCTAGATTTTATTTGTGATTTATTTATGTCATTGAATTAATGTTATGTATGCACATGCACTTGAATAATTGTTCATTCAATTTTGCAGGATCATGATTAAGGATCAAGTTCGGATGCGCAAGATATTCCAATAGTCCCAAAATTCCACAAGATCTTGTTGGGAGAAATATACCACAAGCAAATGTTTGGTGAAAATGAATAGTTGCTTTACCCTTCCAATTATAACATGCCATCTTCTAACAACCAACCTCGATCAACGATATTACATTGTGAATTGGATCTCTTTTATGCAAACACCCCTTGGGAAGTAAGAAAATGATGATTGAGTAATTGTATTTTTGGATTTTCAATGGAACTAATGTAAAACAATGATTGAGTAATTGTTATTTTGGATTTTCAATGGAACTAAATGTCTCATATTGTTTTATTCGACATTTTTTTGTGGTTGCATGTTTATTATTGGGAAATTTTTTTTCATGCTTTTAATATTTTGTTTGGTATAATGTTTGAACATACTAATTGCATTGTGTTACTAATATTATCGATGTAATGTTCAATACTTTTACAATCAATATTTTGACGATAAGCGACTTGTCTACCATTCACTGTTGCACCTGACTATGATGTCAAGTCAGGAGTTTGCTATTAAACGAACACAACTTTGAGAGGAATCATACTGAGCATGGTTGAATCAACCACCTATTCAATTCCCACTACGTCTTGAGTCATCAATTCAAAACCTCTACAACAACACTAGTTCTTCACATGTTGGGGATGAAGGAAATGATATAGATGTTGGTATGGATGATTTCTTATGGGATACCCAAGCCGTGGAAGGAATGTTGTTACATGAATTCCAACAAAATGAACTAGGGGATGACATTGATATCGTCGATACGTTCTTTGAAATCTTGAAATATTCTTCCACCAACCCTCTCTTTGGACATGGGTCAAGGTCTACCCAACTAGGGACAATAATATTACTATATAAATTGAAAGTAATGTATGTTATGTCAGACATGTGTTTCTCGACACTTTTGAGGTAACTAACCATTAATTACCCTAATTTTTTAAGGAATCTTGTCACACAGTGAAGGAAGAAAATGGTTGATTTTATGCATGCTTAATTACAATGTACATTTATATTTCCCACTAATTGCAGGTTACTCAAAGATAAGGTACTTCTGAGAGATAATTCTTTGCTCGACAGTTGTGTAGAGGTAAAGAAAATGCTGAAAAATGTTGGGTGTTAAGTACATATCATACCACACATGTCCAAGTGATCGTATTCTATACATAAACAAATATGTGGACAAAGAGATATGTCCAAAATGTGGGCATGAGGAATACTGGAAATCAAAAAACAAGGGTAAGGCACATGGTCCTCCTTATAAGATATTGAGGCACGTGCCTATAATTCCAAGGATTCAAAGGTTCTTTCATTGCAAATAATTAGCCATGTTGCAAGGGTGGCATGCCTCACATAGAAGAGAGGTAGGAGTTATGTGAATCCCAACAAATTCAATAGCCATGAAGCATATTGAGGATACATGGCTTGATAAATTCAAGGATTAAGTATGGAGCCTACAATTGAGCATAGCCATGGATGGAGTTAACCAATATTCCCTCCAAAACAAAATGATGCCTGAGGTCGTTCTCTTTACAACATCGATGCGTTTATTGGACTTAGGGGTAATGCTAGGTTAATTTTTTTTTAGCAAATTAAGTGTTGCGATGTGTTAATATGAATGCATAAGTGCTAACCATGTTATTGGGGCACCGATTTTTGTTTAGAAATGAGTTGTGTTGTCTAGAGCATCAATAATGGGGCATCCAACAAGATGCCCTACTATGCCAAGTCGTTCAATATTTGTCCCAGTGCATTTCTGTTAACAACACCGGTGCATTTTTGGTTTTTCATGGATGCACCACTACCCTAAATTTTATGAGTTGTAAACTTAGTGATGCATTGTGTTAAATGGAACACACCAGTGCTCCACATTTATTGTCGCACTGCGACGCATTTTAGTGGTGCATCCCATAAGACGCACAATGTTTCTAAATTTTAAAATATTTGACCCGATGTCATGCTCTTTAGAATACTAGTGTGTTTATTAGACTTAGGGTCATGCTAGGTTAAATTGATTTATTGCAATTTACATGGATGATTTTAAGGGATAAATTTTGCTCATGGGCTAATTTTCCATGGTTTTTCCAAAAACGAGATTCGCTATTTTAAAAATGATTTGCCCAAATTCTATAGGATAAAGTTATTTTACCTTAAAAATTGCCAAAATTTTATAAAAACTATATAAAATCCTTAGATATTTGAATATTTTTACAAAAATATCGCGAAACATTTATAGTTGACATATAAAGGATTAGTAAGATTCACCAAGGTTTCTACATTTAAAAATAAATTTCCATCCTTAAAATCATCCCTAATTGCAAATTAAGTGGTGTGATGTGTTAATATGAATGCACTCGTGCTAACCATGTTGTTCAAGCACCGACGTTTTATTTAGCGATGCGTTGTGTTGTTTAGAGCACCAGTAACATGGCGTCCAACGAGACACTCCACCATGCCAAGTCGTTCAACATTTATCCCAATATAGTTATGTTAACAACACTGGTGCATTTGGTTAACATGGATGCACCACTATGCTACATTTTATGAGTTGTAAACTTAGCGGTGCACTTTTTTAAATGGAACACATTGGTGCTCTACGTTTATTGTCACATCGCTATGTGTTTTACTTGTGCATTCCATAAGATGCACCACGTTGCTAAATTGTGAAATATTTGGCCTAGTACCATGCTCTTAAACACTTTATTGGACTTAGGGGCACTGTTAGGTTAAATTTCTTTATTGTAAATTAAATGGTGTGATGTGTTAATATGAATGCATCGTTGTTAACCATGTTGTTGGAGCACCAACATTTTATTCACCGGTGCATTGTGTTGTCCATAGCACTAGTAACGGGGCGTCCAACGAGATGCCCTACTATGCCAAGTTGTTCAATATTATCCTGGTGTGGTTTTGTTAACAACACCAGTGCATTTGGTTAACATGGATGTACCACTATGCTAAATTTTATGAACTGTAAACTTAGTGGTGTGCTTTGTTAAATGGAACACATTAGGGCTCTAGTGTTCCCAGATCACTGACATGTTGTTTAGCGGTGCATTGTCTTTTATAACGCACTGGTAACAGAGCATCACAAAAGACATGCCACTATATTTATTTTTTAAAATTTATCATGGTGTGCTTCTTTGAATGATACCAATCATACTGTTATAGTTTATGCATCGGTGGCGGTGCTTACTGTGCATTTACACACATGATGCATTGCTTCGGGGTGAACCAAAGCATTCAAGTGAATTGCATGGAATTGGAAAAAAAATTCAAAAATGGCCAAATTTCAAGCCAAATTCAAATTTTAATCGGATGAAAATAAAAATAGGAAGGTAATAAACAATTTACTTAGACTCTTATGTCCCGATGAGAAATAGTTCCACCATTGAGAGGAAATGAAAATTCATGGTAATTTCCAAAATTTGGAAATGTGTGGAATCTACTAGTGGAGCTATCAAACTTGTTGCAGAGCACCACAAATAGGGTTTCCTTGGAAGGAGAGTGAGCATCGATGCTTGCCCTAGAGTTTGGAAGCACATGATGAAGTGTAATAATGAAAATCGGTATGGTATTTGTTTTTTTATTTCCCCTACCTTGGTGCACTTGACGACATAGATATGCATCAGGTCGTAATGTTCAACGATACTGGGGTGCTTTGTTTGACGTTTTTTTTTTCTTATTATAACATATGTTGATGCATTTGAACATATAAGCACTGGGGTGTTATGTTTATATGCACACTGAGGGGTATGTTCCTTATAGGTGAACCGTTAAAAATACCTCCACAAAAACTTAGGGCCACTCGCCTTTGCTATAAACAAAGAAGGAATTTTTTTTTCGAGGAGGCATCATAGAAACCTTCACTACAAGGTGTTCTCCTTGTAGTTAGACAATGAGCCATTTCTACCAATGTCCATTTTTTTTTTCTTTCTGCGATGTCGTTTTTTTAAGGATGATGAGGGACAAACCTCTACCACGTTATCCCAGATCAAGCAAGGTATTCTTCAAATGGTTGATTCACATACTCTCCACCATTATTAGATCTCAAATACTTGATAGGTCAACAACGTTTATTTTCAATCAATGCCCTAATCCCTTGAATTTTTCAAAGACACGACTCTCATTTTTCAAGAAATAGACCCAGGTAAATCTAGAGAGATCATTGATAAAGGTCAAAATATACTTTTCATGTGTTAAGGAAGGTGAGATCACTGTTAATAATCTATAGTGGATTGTGTGCTCGCCACAATTTTCCAGAGTCGAAAGGCATTTGATGATGCTTTCCCATAACAGGTCCTCTGTAGATGTTATCAGGTGGAAGAACTTTGGGAAGACTAACAACCATATTCCGTGTGACCATCTGATCTGAATTTTAGGGGGTATATGGTCTAAATTTGGATGCAAAAGTCATAAAGCTATAAACCTAATAGATTTCCCATGTGGATCAAGGATATGCCCGACTCCTCATTAATTAATTGGGATAACAGGTTGCCCATATGGGTCAAAGAGAGTCCCACCTCTCCATTATTGTATTGGGTTTTATTTTCTACCACTTATTTAGCGAGTAGTTAGATCTATTATTATAATAATAGAGACTCATTTAATGAGCTCTTTCCATTATTGTATAGGGTTTTATTTTCCACTACTTAGTTATTTGGGTAGTTAGATCTATTATAATAATAGATACTCATTTAATGAGCTCTTTTTGACTTTGTCCAATGGACCATTTTTTAATTCTATATAAATTCCTAGCAAGCCTTCTCATAATATCAAGTTACTCATTTTTGAATTCTCTCATATTTTCTATTGTTCATTGTGAGATTAATTAGCATTGAGTGGTTTATTAGTAATTAGTTTTAGAGGTGAGGCTCCTCTTTGAGCCTCACCTCCCAAGTACTTCATTTACAAGTTTTTGTCCATGCTTATTTTCATGCAAGATTGACATGTCTAAGATCCTCCTCTCTCGACATTCAAGCCATCCAGATCTCATCACCCAACAACCAAATCAATCGTATCAGAGCGGGTATGCTCTCCATCGGAACAACGGTTTGAAGCATGTTGCGGGTTCAAACATGTTCAACAATAAACAACCTCCTTTTGGTACTATTGAAATCCATTTACCGGGCCATACACTGTAAGCATCAAAGTTGGTCGACATGCACTACAGGTTTTTTTTTTACCCTCGGATCTTCATTCACCATTACAAGGAGAACCATACATGGATTAACTAAATCCATACATGGCTTCACTACATCTATACATGGATCCACTACATCCATTGGTATGCAACATTTTCAACAAATTTGCAGCGTGTCCATGTTGCCCACGGAGGTTCCACAACCTCTACAATAACCCATGCTACTCTACAAACCCTTGGCATCCTTTATGGCCCTATACACTCAACCAAATTCAAAGAGGTGTTGCAACCTCTACACAACATTTCAGAGGCTCTACCATAGCTCATTGGAAATTTCTCTTCAATATGTCAAAATAATATTTCACAGAATCTCATTTGGCTTCTTGGTTTGAGAGATATCATCGATTGAATCTCAACATGTATTTGACCCAAGGAGGCTACGAGTACCACCATATTCAATGGTATTTTTCTCCCTGCTCGAGAAACTACAAAAGGAATTCTACATATGGTTGGAAATATTTCTTCAAGATATCAAATGGGTATTTCGCGGAATTTCATTTCATTGTCTGGTTTATGAGATATCCTTGTTTGAAGCAACACATGTATGTAACCAGCGTGGCTGCGTTCCCTTCAACTTAGTATTGGTTTTTCTTACTCCATAGGACACCTTATAGATATTATGCTATATCAATGGAAATGTCTCTCCGTCATATCAAATGGGTATTTTACCAAATTTCATTTCGTTTCCTGGTTTGAGAGATATCGTTGATTGAAGATATGTATGTCTTTCTTCCAAGACGATTGTGCGTCACTGGCACTTCAACAAGATTTTTCTCACTCCATGGTCCACCTAAGAGAAAGTTTAATATATTGATGGAAATATCTCTTCAGTAGCTCAAATGGGTCTTTAATGAAATTGAATTTCATCATGTGTAGCAAAATTTATGAATGGGTTAACCACACAAAACCCTTCCCTTCATTGGGAATTATAACATTGTACTGATGGGTCTCTTTGTAGCATGGGTGAAATGATGGTGGACCATCATTTTCTAAGGGGGGAGGAATGATCCAAATTTTAGGGGGTATATGGACTAAATTTAGATGCAAAAGTCTCAAATTTACAAACCTAATAGATTGCCCATGTGGATGAAGGAGATTCCCATCTCCTCATTAATTAATTGGGCTAACAGGTTTCATATAAGGGCCAAAGAGAGTCCCACCTCTCCATTATTGTATTGAGTTTTATTTTCTACGACTTAGTTAGCTGGGTAGATAGATCTATTATTATAATAATAGAGACTCATTTAATGAGCTCTTTCCATTATTGTATTGGGTTTTATTTTCCACTACTCAGTTAGTTGGGTAGTCAGATCTATTATAATAATAAAGACTCATTTAATGAGCTCTTTTTGACTTTGTTCAATGTACCATTTTGTAATGCTATATAAAGGCCTAGAAAACCTTCTCATAATATCAAGTTACTTATTTCGGCTTCTCTCATATTTTCTATTTTTCATTGTGAGATTAATTAGTTATGTGTGATTTACTAGTAATTTAATTTTAGAGGTGAGGCTCCTCTTTGAGCCTCACCTCCCGAGTACTTCATTTACATGTTTTTTTTCCATGCTTCTTTTCATGCAATATTGACATGTCTAAGCTCCTCCTCTCTTGACATTAAAGACATCCATATCTCAGCCCTCGAGATCCAGATCACCATTGACTTCAAACTTTGAAAATTTAGGTGTCCAAGGTGTTCATGCCAAATTTTGCTCTGCTCATCGGTCTGTGCAATGAGGGTAGTCAGTCCAAGATCTGGTTGAGGTAGGTCGCAAGAATTATATTTTCCATCCTTTGAGTCAAGAAACCCTTTAGCGACAATTGAATTATCATTCTTTAGATCCTTAACAAGGAATTGATTTAGCCAAAAATCAACAATATTACCATTCTGTGTCAACTGGGAAACCGACAAGAGATTTGCACTAATATTCGAGACATGATCAATGTCGGCAATCCTTCCATATAGACAAGGAACATCAACATGATTTACAATGTCAAGAGAAAAAAATCAGCTACATAGATCTTTTGCTCGACAACTTTATCTAGGGAAGAAAAAATAGAAGCATCTTTGGCCATATGATGAGTGCACCTAGAATTGATTACCCACTCATTCTTAGAGGTCTAAGCAAGTAACACTTGAGAGGTTCCTACTTGGAAAGTAAAATTGTATTTCGATCGACAAAAAATCGACACATCTCCTTCGAACTTCTCGACCTTCGCTTCTAAATGATCTCTCTTCTTCCAACATTTTTTCTCCACATGTCCAGTCTTTGCATATTACATACATGTTTTCTTCTTTCGATTCTTCTAGGTGGATGTTGGTTCACCAGTATTGTCTTTATTTTTCTAGTTGAGACATTCTTGTTTGTGTATAGGAGCATTGGAACATCCTCTTTCCTTATAATTGATCTTGCCTTTTCCTTTGAACAAGTGAGCTTGATGTTTACCACCAAACTACCTATGTTAATCCTTAATTAGTAAGCCATATAAAGTATCAAAGGTATAGTCCTTACCATATTATTTGCGTGCCTACCAATTTGTCCAAAATGTGGAACAAAACACATTGAAGGGTGTTCTCAAATTCATTAGGACCAACTAAAAGAGTTGTCCATATTTCTTCCCAAAATTCTTCCCACATTTGCCCAATTCAACTGCAATTCTTTAACACCACCAAATAGTCCTCAATCCTTTCAAAGGAATGTGGATCAAGAGAGATCAAGTCTTTCTCCAACTGCATAACTTGACTCTGATCGACTTTGTCGAATACATATTTCATCTTCTTCCAAACTTCATGAGGGTAGTCAATCCCACTTATATGCAAGCAAATCTATTGAGAAATGTAGGTCATGATGACCACAACAACCTCATCCTTCTTTCCATCGATGGAAAACTTCATCGGGTCATCCTTCAGATCTATAATCGTAGCCTTCACATACTTCTAGAGTCCTTTTCTTTTCAACAGAGTCCCATATATATAGCCCAAATAACATAATTGAGTCCATTAAAAACAACATAATCAATCTTTGAAGCCATCTTCGATATATAACAAATCTAAAAATCCACACGAATTATAGTCCACAAATCACCAACCCAGAATCAATCACAAGAAGATTTTGTTCAACAAGATTTGTAGACAACAGAAGAGGTCAAAACCAATCACTTTGTACCATGTTAAGGATTAGGTGTAACTCAACAAGAATATTAATAGAATCTGCAAAATAAAAAAAGAGTAATAAACTTTGAAGAAGATTGGTGGTGTTGTCTAAAGACACTGTTTCAACACTAAATCACAATGCATTGCAATTAGAACATCACAATGCATCATTAATGTGAACACACTTCATTGTACGTTTTGGATCGACCCATAGGGTCCTTTATTTATAGTTTCTGGATCTAACCAATTTCCTTGGAATCAAGAAGATCTTGTCCACATATAACTGTTGGTGGTTGGAACGAATTCTGACAAATATGCATTGTTAATTTGGTTAGTCTACTTACCAAGTCAACACAACCATCCAATCATCCAATACGTATTCGACTGCTCGATTAGTTGATTCTTTGACCAACTATATTCGACTGCTAGTCAATTATCTGACTGACTGTCTAGTCGATTGACCGACTGACTATCTTCGATAAAAATGGATGAACCATCAAAACCTGAGGTTCCAACAGATACACACACATGTATGTAAATGTGTGTATATATATGTGTGTGTGTGTGTACACACACATATACATACATACACACACACATACATATACACACACACACACACATACATACATACATATTAGGCCTGAGTGGGCCTAATGGTTGAGAACATGTGTTTCCTCCTACGAGGTCACATGTTCAAATCCAGAGGGGGGTAGGGTATGTATACCTCCGTAGACTTTAGCAGTAAAATAGCTGGACGGAGGGGGTCTCATACACTAATTTGGTGTCTGGCTTGGTTGTGACCTTAAAAATAGATTATTTTATTATATATATATACATACACATGACTATATTCGACTGCTAGTCAATTATCTGACTAATTGTCTAGTCGGCTAATCGACTAATTGTGTTCGGTAAAAGTGGGATAAACCATCAAAACCCGAGGTTCCAATAGATACACACATGTATGTAAATGTGTGTATATATATGTGTGTGTGTATGTACACACACACACACACACACACACACACACACACACACACACACACACACACATCGAACAATGCAGCGAACTTTTCATTCACATACACACACACACACATATATCAAACAATGCAGCCAACTCCACATTCACACACACACACACAAACATATATATGTGTGCGTGTGTAGATGTAGATATGTGTGTGTGTGTGCACATACACATATATATGTATATGTGTGTGTGTGTGTGTGAATGCAGAGTTGGCTGCATTGTTTGGATGCAAGGTGTGAATGTGTTCATCTTGTTATGGACTCTCACGAGAACTCAACTACACAAGAAGAGTGATTGTTGTATTTTGTGTCATGCTATTGTTACATAATGACCCTACTTTTAAGGTTGTACCTAACTTGGAAAAGGTGTTATGAGTGGGCTATAAACCACTCTTCATAATAGAGCTAATATGAAGTTCTCATGTAACAAGTGAGTGGGAGTGTTATATATGACTAGGATCAAATACATTGCAACAAAGAAGTTGCATGTTGATGTAGTTGCACATGGGTGGACTATGGGATGACTCTATTGGGAGAACAACGTTATGAAAGATAACGAAGCAAAAAAAATCTGTAGATGAAGATCATGCATGTCTTAGAATGTTATCAAGTAAAAATTTCATTGCATTTTTCACAACATTGGTTAAAACGATTTATGCACAAAAGTATAAGGGGGAGGGTTCCCCTATACTATATTTGTTAAGATGATCAGATTAGGTACTCCATTGGTAAATATTAATGCATATTCTTGATATGATGGAGTTCCAATGAACTTGTGAAACTTCCTTGCTAAGTTGAATGCAAATTGCATCAAGGAGGGCAAATCTAGTTGAAGAAATGTCAAGGTGGACTTGACTGTATAGTTGAGAGAAAAGAGAGATCATGGAATAGATCGGACGAGCTTCAAATTCTCAATCGTGTAGAGGAATTGGAAGGGAAAATCCCTTGAATCTTTTCTTGCTATTTATGATATTCTCTAAAATGAGAAAGTTGATCCGTGAAAATATTTCCTACATGGGAATGCTAGTGATTTACAACAAAGAAAATAGTTGAAATGCATTTTCACTAATAAACACATTAAGAAATGAAAAGCTAGAGTGCATACATATATGCCAATGCATAATTTGATGATGTGTGTTGGTTTAAAAAGTATCGTGGCACAAAAATTATGATTGGCATGATAGATGATGTTTGTGGATTGTGAATGTGTGTGAATGACCAATTGAAGATAATGAAAAGATAGTTACCTGCGTTGGACAACCTCATGCAAAGGAAAAATATAAGAGGATGCTTTTCAAAAGGTTGATGAAGGGATCATGTGATATCTCAAGAAGTATCAGTTGGATAGGTAACATTAATAATGATGACAACAACTATGCAAGTATGAGAATGGTCATGGAAAAATAACAGGTAATCTAAAGGGAATTGGATAAGAATTCCTTAAAGTTTATATTTGGCAAATTTATTGATAAAAGCATGATTGAAGGTATGTATATCATCAATACCTGGGTAGTGTATGGTCAAGGTAGGAAGCTGCCAACATTTAAATATTTGGTAAACTCTTGGTAATACATCCATAAATTGATATGCATGGTAGAAAACAAGTAGATGAGTAGTTACACTCATGATATGAATTATGTAGATGTATTAAGGGAATGCATGGTTATGTAGTATATATGTTGTATGACAACATAGTTAATCCATGTGTGAAACCATATTGACGATGGATATGAAAAGGCCACAATTCCACACAAGTGTCCCATGGTCTTCCTACTTGAATTGGGTCCTGGATTGTAACCTTATCACCAACACTGAAGAGTAACTACACAGGGAAGGGTTCCTGAGGGACTGTAGAGTGGAGAAGGGAATCTCCTTCTAGTATGCCTGATGTACTGTTTAGTAGAGAAGGGGTATATACCTAGTGTTGTGTTGGGATAAATAGTAAGGTGTCCAAAGGGTCGATCAAGTGTTAGGGAGGTGGCAAGACGATGTGTCAAGGCATTGGTTGGACCAATCACCATGGTGGAATACATGACCTAGAGATATGGTATTTTGAAAATCTATGCAAAGATGCATTGTGTGCATGTGGCCATGAGCACTGACACAATAGTTTCTAGATTATATAATTGATTGCATTATGTAATATCGAATGTATCAGTAATGCACATGCAATGGATGATTGTTTCATTCTCATTGATAGATTGGCAATTGAATCATTGCTATGTGGTAATTTTGAAGTGTTATTTGAGTTGCTAAGATGATGCAATGAAAATATTATATATTTGAATATTAACAATTGTTTGGTTGATTTGAAGATTTAGGTTGTAGGTAGAATGGTCTTGGATATGGCAATGAGTGTAAGCCCATAAGGAAGGCCAACACCTACTACAACAAAAGACAAATGCTACAAGGGGAAACCTCACACTTGTGAAATTTAATTTCCTTTATAAATGGAGATTGATATCTATGTGAAAGAAAAATTAAAAAGGATTATGATCAAAATCGCTATAATGATATCTCACGATAATTATATGCGTATGATATAGGTGAGATGATGGATCTATCCAAAAAGGATAGATGATGGTTGCAAAGCCTTGAAGGCACAGAGAAGAGGTTATTGTTAAGAAACAAGAACCCTATGGTAAGCCATGATTTCCATTGTGATGAGCTAGTCTATGTTGGAGCAAGTCAAGGGACGCCTTGGCTGTAAGACTTCGTAAGTATAAATACTCTTACATTGTGAGGAAGCCTTGGAAAATGATGGATCACCCAAGGGACTATGTAACAGAGAAGCGGATGCCAGATCCTAGAGGGTGAGTGATTGCAAGAAAGAGGAGGCTTGAATGGACAACATGCTAGTTGGGATCATGGGTGCATTGGGCATGTATGAGAAAATAGTGAGATAAGTTCTATCCCTGGTAGCCATATGAATGTGGATCCATGATCATACATATATGTAGTATCTTTAAATGTACGCTCTATCATGAGTTATGAACATCAATGGGATACTTATGCATGGAAAAATGTTCTAATATGCATGATTACTTGATAAATGATGTAGGCATAAGCTAGAATACTGGAAGTCTAGAGGTGGATTGGGACATGAAGAGGATGATAATGTTGGTGCAACTGAAGGATGAAGACATGACAACAATGTTGTGGTAAATGAGTACACTAGGGATGGTGTGTTGCCGAAATAAAGAGGACACCGAGCATGGTGTGAACATCGAGGACAATGTTATTTTAAGGGGGAGAGTGGGTCATGTCCCCATTTTAATCCCTTGATTAAATATTTAATTAATCACACTAATTCTATTTTAATTCCGTCATGTATAAATAATTACAATGGTGTGATGATATAGACATGTAAATGTATTAAATATTATATCCTTTAGCTAATAAGAAAATTCCAACAGTTGACAAAGGCACAAGTGCCTACAAGGACCATGGTACCATGAATGGGGAATAGTGAGGGGGATTTGGGGGTTCACCTCGTAAATAATCCCAAATAATCCTTGTCAAAACCATTGGGTTGATATTTGAATTCAAAAAACTTTTCCACTCATTTTGCCTCCATCCCAAAAGCATTGAATGTAGGAACTTGGGTGGTTGAAGTGTGCCCTCCCTGCAATTATTGAAGCATGTGATGGTGGCTAGAATTCCTCCCAATAGTAAATGCATGGAGTGGGGTGAGTACGTCCATGGGAAATCATGGACGACCCTAGTTGCACGGAAAAGAGGAGAAAGTGTGATTTTGTGAGGAGGGAGGAGGAAGGGGGAGTTGGCCATGTAGAAGAGAGACCAAGTTCGTGTATGAATAATAGAGCCATATTGCAAGCTTGCCATATCCTTTGCCTTGATTTGAGGCCCTGAATTGGCATAGGGAATTTCTCGAGATTGTTGAGTGTGAGGGCTACAAATTGGTGCTAATATGGGCATGCACGATAAGCACAAGGGAGGGGAGTTACTGAGGGAATATGAAGTAGTAAACATACCCCCTTAGGTGTTGTGTAAGCTAGTAGAGGAGCACCTCGTAGTCATGGAGGCATTACACCAACTCGAGAAATGAATTCCCAATGAACTCCTACATGTGAGAGAGCTTTCCAATTGACCATCAGTTCTCTGAGTGTTGTTGAGTTTTCCCTTGTGGTATCATGGTCTAGCTAGGGGGTGGCCAATTATAGAGATACCTGGTGCAACTGAGCCTATGATTGGGTGGAAATTGCTCGCGTTGAGTCAATTTGTCGGGCAACCTATATTAAAATAAATTTCTCTTTATGCACATAAATATTATATACAATCATAGGGAATTATGCATGTGTTCCTGTATTGTATAAGTTGTCTCATTAGTTTTATAACTGCATGAAAAAAATATGGTACATGTAAATTTGTTTATTGAATTGCATTTAATTTCTTAAATGGGAGAAAATTACACTTAGAATCATGTTTCAACACTTAATAAATGTAATCCATGAGTGGAGTAGATTGGTGGTGTTGGTAATGAGATTTAAGATATAGGCTACAATTTGGTAATGTGTTTAAATGAGTTAATAATAGTGTAACTATGCAGAAGTTATGAATTCTGCATACTATGTCTTGGTCCATTATTCGATAAGTTTTAATATACAACTAATTTTAGTTTTATTCCTTAACTGCCTATAATATTACTACTAGTGTAATTGTTATGGGAAGGTCCCTCTGTAGTCTCCAATTAAGTAATGAAATGTTGTAGACTGAGATTATACCTTGGAGGTGGACTGTGTGATTAATTGGAAAGGGAAATTTACTTGTCATGATAATCTTTATGTAATTTATAATCTTACCCCCCTGCCCCCCCATGATCTTTAGTCATGGATAATATGTATATATGAGTCTGTTTCCAAGCAATTTTATTAGTTTAAATGTTGAGGAATAGAAGGTGTAGGGTGCTGGTTTTGCATGCCTATGAATATTTGAGAGAGGGAGTTGGCAACTACCACATTAACCTTGTATACAACCATGTATATCAATTCATATAAATGGAATTGGAGGGTATATCACCTCCTTATATATACTAATTCCCTAGTGAAAATGTTGCATGTTATGATAGTAAAGGGTTTACATCACTTGTGTAACCCTGAAAGATTTGTAGATGGAAAATATTTTAGGAAAACCCATTAATGGTTGATTCCTCAAAAACTAGGCATATTTGAGTTTAGGGGAATATAATCCCTTAAGTTGGAAGGCCATCTTGAATCTCTTAAATTAACATAAATTTTGTTAATAAAATATAAGGGGTAAGAAAGGGTTCTAGGGTCTTTGGACCCTTGGAATTTTAGGCCTGCCTTGAAGGAGGTATATATATCTATATATCCAAGCTTGAAAGCTTATATCCTTGGTAATATAACCCTTCTTCTCTAAGTAAGTTGAGTAAGTCTATAGTTAAAGGATTTAGGGTCTCTTCCCTACCTTGTAGAAGTCAAGGGGAGCCTTAGAGAAGTGTCTTCCCTCACGGAAAAGTGTTAGCAGAAAATTAGAAAAAAATTGAAGGAAAAACTTAGTGATTTAAGTGTATCACATGAAATTAATTTTCATGCAATACAACCCATATCACATGAAAATTATTTTCATGCGATACGAAGGAAGCCACAAAGCTTTGTGAAAAAGTTCAAGACTAAGCATAGGAGAACTTAGCGTATCACAAGAGGATAAATGTTCTTGTGGTGCGGTGTATTGTACCACAAATTTTTGTGGTGTGATACACTACATACTCAAACATTTCCAGACATGTGATACGAGGACCATCGGTGTGGAGTTATATAACACCAAAAGCCCAAATATTCTCGTTGGTGCAATAAATAAAAGGAACGAAGGAAGAGTTTGACACACTATAATAAAGTTTTTGAGGATGTGACATATTACAAGAAGATTATTTTCTTGCGATATGTCGTGAGGCACAAAAACTTCAAATGATGTGATGATAAGGCAACATTTGTCGCATGGAATTTTTTTCCAAGATGTGATGTATTTCATGGATAAAAACTTCGTGCGCAATGAGAAAGTTCTGAGAGGCGCGATATGACGCATGGATGATGATAAGTCAACATTTGTCGCATGAAATTTTTTTCCAAGATGTGATGTATTTCAGGGATAAAAACTTCGGGCGCAATGAGAAAGTTTTGAGAGGCGCGATATGATGCATGGAGGAAGTTTTCATAAAGTAGTGATATGAGATGAGAGGGATTTATCACAAAGGTGGAAGTTTTCATAAAGTAGTGATATGAGATGAGAGGGATTTATCACAAAGGTTGAAGTTTTCATAAAGTAGTGATATGAGATGAGAGGGATTTATCACAAAGGTGGAAGTTTTTGATGACATGATATATCGTGAGTTGAAAGAAATTTGAAGCTGCAACAAGGATTAAGGTAAGGATAAATAAAGACAAAGAAATAATAGATGAGGAAAGGAAGAAGACAAAATATAACAAACCTTGAAAGAAATAAAAGTTTTGTGAAATGCGATGTATTGCACAAAGAAAATATTTGTGTAATACATTGCAAGGATAGCAATTTTCTGCCAATGTGATGGGGTGTCATGTGAATAAAAATATTTGGAGATGCATCTTATTGCATGAGAATATTTTCCAGATGTGAAGTGGCTTACAGTAGAAGTCCTTCAATGATGCGATAAGGAGAAGGAGAAGACCCTTTTCACACGAGAATATTTTTCTAGCATGACAAGAATTTGAAGGGGGGTGCAACATGACACATTGGAGGAACTTTTCCTCGAGGTGATAATGTAACAAGGAAAAAAGGAGGGCCTTGTCACATGATGAAATTTTTTCATCATGTGACGTATTTCATGAATTAATAGTTCAAGGTGAGATAAGAACTTTCTTGAAGATGCGATATGACACCCGAGAAAGTTTTCCAGACTACGACAAGCCAACAATGAGAGAGAAAGGCCTCAATAAACATGAACTGAGGGGTCACCCGTATGAGGGATGACATGCCAATGTACAATGCCACATCATTTAGCACGTGTGGGGCCATGTACGGATGATCACGTGGTAGAAGAGAGAAAGATTTAAGAAACTTTAGAAGGCCATTACTTTGTGCTCAGATCTTGGATTTGAGCATGAGTATAGTCATTGGAAAGATATCAATGAGTATAATGTGTCCATGGGCTTGAAAGTGGCCTTAGGCAACGCTAAGAATTATAATTAAGAGGAAAAATATTGATACCCCATGTCCTTAACGATACTTAGGGGGTTGGGTACGTGACTTTAGTAATCAAGCCTATAATTCATTTATACTTTTCATATATGTTAGGTTATCAATACTATATATTAAATGTGATGGACTTGTTGGTTGTAAGTCCTAAATTACACTATCATGCAGGGAAATTTGAAATGTCTTCCAAGTTGAAATTAGTAATCAATCCAATGAATCATGGTTGCAAGTTCATTGAAACTCTTACATCATTTGAAATGTATCTCTAGTATTGTAGGATCTAATTATTCACATGAACACAAGTTCTAGTGCATTCAAACTTTGTTACAAAGTTTGGAATGCATATATTCAGGAACGTGAATAAAGAAGAATTAATTTGTCATTGTATGTATTTTTGTTTCACATAGGAAAATCCTATATTTTGTGGTCATCAATACGATAACAACTTCATGTAGAATATGATAAATCCTAAAGGTTAATACATAATGATGCTCATAACAAGAGACCTTTATAACTCTATAAAATTTATGTTTCAAGGGCTCATAAAATCTTCATGGAATAAAATGACTTATTCACAAGCATGCAAGGGACCCACATTAAGTCTATACTAAAATTTCATTCAATAAAGTAACCCATTATTTTCCATTACACGATATTCTATATGCAACAAACAAGACCTCGAAGTGCATATGTAATTTAGAGAAGAATGAGATGAATGATGGCATTCTTGATTAATTCAATATGTAGTTGAATGGATGGTGTTTGTAATTGGGCATCTTAAAGATTGCCTCTATGGCCTCCTTGCATATTTTTGCATGGCCTAATTGCATATTTGTTAGCAAAAGAGATTTTCTCAATATTGACACATTTTAATATATCAATATCAATACACATATCAATACACAGGGAAAATTATTTTACAATAGGAAATTTGGAAGCTATTTGAATATGATTTCAAGGATGCGTGAAGAACATATGATGCATACTCTAGGATTACAACTTATGAATAATTTAAACTTTCATGTTTTCTATGGTCACTCTATTAAGTAGTGTTTGATAACAATTTCTTCTATTCAAATATGAAGGTGTTTTCTTATTTAGAATCACTAATGGAAGGAATTGTTAAATTCAATAGGATTTTACTCGGGAAGAAGTGATTTGTTCTAGATCTTATGTTTTCGTATGTGCTTTGAGATACTTTGAATAGGTTTCTAATGAACACATCAATCATGAGCAACCCAAATCCTGTTGTGGGTCTAAGTTCCAAACAATCATATACAAAAGGAATTTAGACCACAAAAGCCACCCTATGCTAGGCACAAAATACTCAAGAAAATGGCTTTTCCAATCAGTAGCAAGTCTCCTTCTTTCTAGGTATTGTCAAGATGGTTATGCATAAAAACTCTCAATCTATGTAGTTCTCTAGTACAAAATGTACCTTGAATGCCCCTTTTCATGGATTGTCCCTTTACTTTCGCTTCTAAACAATTGCAAAAGATAACTAAAAGTATTCTTAGGAGAGCGATCCTCCTTAGGTGGTGGCCTTCTCCTTAATACAAGGCTTGGCCACTTGGCATGTTTTTTCAACATGATACTCCTCAATTATTGCATATTTCCAACCCCCTTTCCATTTAATATGCAACATAGTACTTGAAATGTGGGGCGCTAGTAGTAACAACTAGTCAAGGTAATTCTAGAAGCCCACAAATTCAACAAGATTAATATTAACAACAAATGTAGGATGGTCACCAAGTGTTTGATGAAATCCTTGAATGGGATATCTCTTATTGTCTATAGTGAATTAGTTTTGCCTATGTGTGTTGATTTATTGGCTCTATAAAAAGGTAAGTAGATCCATGATTATGTAATAAGAATGGCCACCTCCATGAAGCCTTATAATTATTCAATAAAATGTAGGTCAAGGGCACAAAACCCAACTCAATCATAATGTTTAATGTTATTATAGTGTGCGTTGATTTATTGGTTGTAGACCAACATAAGAATATCCATGGTCATGCAATAATAATGGCCACCCCATGAAGCCTAGACATTCTTGAATAAAATGAAAGTCTAAGGCATAAAACCCAATGCAATCACCATGTCAGTGTTTTGCCTGGGTGTGCTAATTTGTTGGTTTTGGAACAAGGTAAGCATAGCCACATGTTTATGACTTGAATTGGTAGAAATAATTTCCAAAATTGGTAAAAAACTCTATAACTAGCATTAGTCCCCATAATATTCATGATTGGATTTCAAATACTAGGATTAACCATCAATTGATGAAAGATGAACTGGACTAAATTAGTCGATTAAGCTCCCCATTTATTGCTGGCCTATTATCTATTCATTGAAGCACATGATAAAATGACTAAAAATGGATATATAAGTGATTGAAATGCATTAGACATTCAATTTTTTCAGGAAATAAAACTAGAGAACTAATGCGACGAAGAGATATTCTTTCACAAACACCCAAGGTAATTATATATCTATTTCCCTATGTGTTTTCCTATGCAATATCCATCTCACATTTCTGCACGTTACCCTTTGTATTCTTGTACTGACGCTCTGGAATAGTGTTGCCAATAGACTTGAGTTTCCAATATGGAAATGGCGATGATTCATGGCTCTATTAGCTCAACAACATTGATGTTTTGTCAATGATGTTGGGCTACTATGACAATGAATCATCATTTTTTTCGGGCTAGAACTCAAGACCACTGGCGACACTACTCTACATCATTGGAAATGATTTCCATGAAGTAGAATTGCATGAATGTGAGAAAATGATTACTTAGAAAAATGGCCTAACTTCGATATATTGATGTTAGGGACATCATTTTGATTGCATAGGTGCCCATTTATTGACATTTTAGTTGTCGTTACAATTTTGTTTGTGTCGAATAGGGAGAGACATTCAATGGGATATATGGGTCTTTAACATCGATTTAATGACCTTTCAATATGTTGTTAAATCGACATTTCAGGGAGAGATTCTATACACACACATGTCGTTATATCGACATCCATGGATGTGGATAAACTGACATTATTAATTTGAAATGTCATTATAAGGACATTTATAAAATGATGTCAAATTTAAAGCAAATGAGTGTAAGATTATTTTCTTAAAAGCCTTGATTTTGATGTGCAAACATCAAAACAACTTCATATTTTTGTAATATCCTAGTTTTGACTATAGAATATAATATGTAATAAATCATGCATTTTTGTGTGAGAAAGTTTATGTGACGAGAATCAAGCCATGTAGGCTAAGATATAATGATCCCATGTTGTAAATATGTAAAATGTATTGTAAATTTTCCTAATGCAGAGCTCAAGGTTAAGGCCCGACCAATGAATACATAAGACTCTAAGTGGTGGGTTAGGTTTACAATGTGGTGGATATATTTTCCATGATATGCTAATGCATATGTAAAAACATGTATGAAAAGGTAAATACATAATAATATAATCTTCACCAAAGTGGTTGAGAGAGGGAGAAACAAGGGGACTATGATACCATAAGAGTGGGAGAGGAAAGGGGGTTGTTGGGTGATTTGACCTTGTCATTGTCCTTTGGAGTACTACCCTTTCTTTCCCATGCTTTCTTACAATATGTCTCATCAATATTTTACTTGTGGGTGTGTACTAAGTACAATTGTCACATGTGTCATATCCTTGGGAAGACGGAGAGGTCTCATACAAGAAAATGTCCTATGTTGTCTTTTCCACGAAGATTCTACCATCATTCGAGAAGGAAACCATTTGTGGGCATGGAGAGGAGATAAGATTCCATTTCATGGGGATGTTTCTCTCTGGTTTTCATGGGTGTTATAACTGTTATAGCAAGGGTTTCCCATTTTCTTGTGGTTGGTAAGAGCCTATGGAAGTTGAGAAAGCTTGCTGCTATAAATGTGAAATAAAATGGGATGGTTGGAGAGAGATACCATGCTTGGAATGTCCACAATACCCGAGGTAATACCTTTAGACCCACAACCTTGTTATTGCTGCTCATTGTCTATATGAGGCCAAGTGTTTTATGTCCCAAGTTATTACTAGAAGGTAGACAACATATTGGTCTCTTTCTACACACATTAAAGAGCATTGGAAGGGAAGATTACTTCGAGAGACTATGTAGAGAAGGAGCAGGTCTTCCTTGTGTTGTGTGGGGCAGTGTAAGAGAGTGCCATGGCTAGTCTGAGTGCTATAAGAGGGACTGGAGAAATTTGTAGTGAGCATATTGTCTTGTCATGAGAGTAATGGGTTGGGTTGAGTGACTTTAGAGCCCTGTAGGAAGTTTCTTCACCCTAGTGTTATCATGGTTTGGCTTGGGGGTGGGATCCATAGTTGATTCCTATGACTAGGTATAAAATCACCTGTTAACAATCAGTTTGGTGGACATGGATTTATTTGCATATAAGTATTCACGGTTAGCTTCTTTGTGGAATTTTCTATTTTGCCAATGCATTGAGTTTAATGGGTAATAAATAAATTCAAAATATGCATTGTTATTTATGTTGTTTTATATCTGCATATGAATTCTATATTGTATTGTTGTTAGAGGTTAAATTCAACCTCTTAGATAGTTTATGAGGCAAGGTAACCTTTAGGGAAGCATTGGATGGCTAAGGAAGGAATCTTATGGATGCTGCAAAATGATGGCAAATCAATCTGGATTTGTTTTGGAGTACCCTATCACCTCAACTAGAGTATAAAGGGAATTGAGTATGCTACAATTTTGATCCCAAATGTGGCAGTGTAAGAGCGAAATATATGGGCATAGTAATAAATTCAATGGATAGTAGAAATATATCAGCAAACCAAAAAAATTTATCCATTATGAAGATGGACCTGAAGTCAAGAAAAGGTAGGATAAAATCTGCCCTATGAGTTTTTTTTTGAATTTTTTGAAGCTCAAAAGGTATTATAGTGAATTTACAATTTTTTGAGCATTCACAAGAATGCCACGAGGATCAACTTGAACTCAAACCTCTTTCTAACAAGGATAGTAAGAATACCATTAGATGCAATATAGATACAATCTTGAATTTATGCTATTATATCACATGTTACTTTGTGGGTCAGTCAAAATCATATATAATCTTGGAAACAACTCATGATGGTGAATGAGAAATAGTAGTCACTTTTGACAA
This sequence comes from Picea glauca, assembly GCA_000966675.3. Lineage (NCBI taxonomy): Eukaryota > Viridiplantae > Streptophyta > Pinopsida > Pinales > Pinaceae > Picea > Picea glauca. Next base: position 58,308 of record JZKD02S2194142.1, read on the forward strand.
AAAGCAAAGTGGATTTTATTTGACCCACAATGTTTTTTAGAGTTCAACAACACATAATAATATATAGTGACTTATTACAAATAAAGGAAGTTAATATAAAACACGACACTCAACATTCATGGAAACTAAAAGGACACTATTATGAAATCCAATGCTCGGAGTTCATGAAAATTCAAAGGAGACTGTTATAAAATCTATAATCCAACATTAATGGAAACTCAAGGTTCCTGCCACTTATTAATTCATCTATGAAAATAAGTTTTTTGTCACTTATTAATTCACCTATTGCATCAAGTTTCTGTCACTTATTTATTCACTTATTGTAGCAAGATATATTTTGGGTATAAATGTAGTTTGAATTCAATGGGATTGGATAATTAACCACTCTAAATTAAATTACAAATGCACTCAATAAATTACCACATGACATTACATTGTCCAACCATGGTAAGGATTCAGTAAAACCCAACATGGATATCCAATATAATCCCAAACCATTGCAACTTCTTTAATTGACTTATCATTGACCAATTTGAGAAAAATATATAATACCAACCATATGATTGTTGGAGATACTTCACACACACCTAGGACTTATTTTTCCTAAGGTTTTCCCTATGTTTATTAGTCATTATCCAGTCTCCTATAGTTTAGGGAGAATATTCTCTTCAGCTCACACTTCAATTTGATGAGTTGAGTGGAGTCTAGATGCCACATTGGGATTATCACCATACAACATTGTGATCATCACTAGCTAATGCACATTGTCCTTGGGATCATCACCATACTAGCGCATTACTCATGATTCCCTGATCTCCTCCTCACTTCACTCTGTTTCAATCAGTTAACTAAAGACTGAGAGACTAGGTTGCAGTTCACTCCCGTAAGTTCCTGAGAGACTAGACTAGGTGGAAATTTACTCCCGTAACTGTTGGTGTGTGTCCAAATCACTCTAGACCACCACTATGGCACATTGGCGTCTCCTCCAGTGTGCATTATTTGAGTTATACAGAGTATATCATGTGTAAATTATCATTCATTCATTTCGTTAATGAGAATTCTTCCATTCTTTCTCTACTGCTTCTATTTTCTCATATTTTCTCTGCAAATTGTGTATGCCATTTGTTATATAGATCTATTATGTGCAGGTTCAACACATTTACATGGTATCAGAGCCGAAAAACTGCTAGGGAAAATACACACCAAATTATTTTTGCAGGTACCGAAGATTGAATACAACGGAAAAATGGAATTTCCAAAAGAATTCATTCTTACACTGTACAATTTCTTTGCATGGAAGGAGAAGATGACAATGCATATTTGAGGTAGAGGATTATACAGGTTAACCATGAACACAGAAACCGAACCAACATCATCCATAGAAAAATCCAAGTATCTAAATTGAATGGATGAAGCGTTTGGAACTATTTGCAGTCTCATTTCTCCCAAACTCCTCTTTCACATATCCTCCTGTAAAACTCCCAATGAAGCCTGGACCACCATGGAAGGGATTTTAGGAAAACAAGACGATATGAGGGGACACATGCTCGAGGTGAAATTGCTCACTTTGGATCCAAAAACCTTCGACAATCTCCAAGATTTCTTTACCAAATATAAGGATTTGTTGTCGCAACTCAAGGATTGCGGGGTTAATAAATCTAAGGAGGAGAAACAAATGGTTCTTACCATTCTCTCCAAACTTGGTCTAGAATACTCAGTGTTTGTATCTAGATTTCATTCAGTTAGGCTTGCCTATGGAGCCACCAGGACGATGACTCTCTTGAGGCCTTTATCGAGTCTTTAACACAAGAGAAGAACAAACTCATCAATATGGGAAAAATCAAAGGCCCAAAGGCGCATGCACTTACTGTGCAAGATGGCAGCAATCATCAATATCAGAAATCTAAAGACAAAGACAAAAGGAAAGCACATGTAAATCCAAAGAAGGAAGGGTACTCAAAACCCTTCAAAGATGCCTCCAGATCCAAAGGTGGAAAGGGAAGAAAAGGGGAGAAATGCACTTACTGCCATAAATGATTCCATCCAGAATCCACATGTATGCAGAAACAAATAGATATAATGGCCCAAATACTTCAGCAAAACAACCTTGGAGATCACATCCTCGAGGGTGCCAAGAAGAAGAAGCCAGAAGATCAGAATCCACAGAAAAACAATTATATTCATGCTTTGAGTGCCATCAACTCCTCTCACGATGCTTGTATCGTAGATTCCAGTGCATCACACCACATGGAAGCGAAAAAATAAGTCTATTCTTCATTGGATGTATGTAAAGGTCCTCCTATTCCGATGGGGGACAACTCTCGAGTCGAGGTCACCAAAAAAGGAAGAATTGAACTCACAAATGAAAGCTTTGAGAATGTGCTACATGTTCCCAAACTTTCCGTCAATCTTATCTCCGTGTATCAGATGAAAAAATACGACACCAGAAAGAGAGTCATATTCACACTTGATGCAACAAATATCTATGACATGAAAACCAATTCCAGTGTTGCTACCGGTGAGGTAAATCATCAATTTAGACTCTACACATTTTCTGAATTTATTGAACCAGATTCTGCATTACTGCTTACCCATGCTGATGAAAGTAGTAGGATATGGCATGAAAGGTTCAAGCATTTAAATTTCAGATATGTGCAACAACTTAGAAAGAAAGGAATGTTTGATGGTCTACTTGAGATCCACTTCTCCAAAGGAATTCATGAGGGATGTGTTCTTGGAAAGCACCCTCAAGAGAAATTCGATAAAGGAAAGACTTAGAAGACTTTCTTTCCTTTAGATCTTATCCATAGTGACCTCATGGGCCCTTTTATGCATCCATCAATCAATAAATCAAGGTACGTGCTCATTTTGGTTGATGATTTCTCACGCTTCACATGGATTTTCTTTCTCAGGAAAAAATCAGAGGCCTTTCAACACCTCAAAAATTTCAAAGCCCTTGTTGAGACACAACCAGGAAAGAAAATCAAAGTCCTCCAAACAAATAATAGGGGAGAGTATGTAAACCATGAGATACAAAATCTTTGTCATGAGGCAAGGATTCATTTGTAGCACACGGTTCCCTATACTCCGCAACAAAACAAAGTTGTTGAGTGGAAAAATAGATCTCTAAAAGATATGACATCTTTCATGCTACATGCAAAGTCACTTCCGCAGAGATTATGGGTTGAAGCACTTAATTGTGCAACCTATATCCAAAACAGATTTTCCCATAGATCTGTCAAGGATAAGACCCCCTACGAGGCTTGGAGCGGCTTCAAACCGAAAGTGACCCATTTTCGTATTCTCTGTTCACGTGCATGGGACATGATTCCCTCTGAGAAGAGAAAGGCAGTTGATCCACATAGCACATAATGTATCTTTGTTGGATACCCTGACAGTGTGAAGGGATGCAGATTCATTGATATTTCCTCGGACCGGCTCATCATTGAGCAAAGTGTCCAATTTGAGGAAAGTGTCTCGCATGTACCTCAACAGTCGCATGCAGATGCTTTTGTTCTTCCACATGTAAGATATGATGAGCATGCACATGTTGACTCTTCTTCAGATGAGAGTTTTGATTCATAGGATTCAGATGATACAGATACAGAGTCAGTACAGTCAGATGTAAATTCAGTGCATGCAGATGCAGATGCAGAGCTAGAGCAGAGGCCCAAGTGGGCCAAGACTACTCTTTAGGATGCATGAGATCTTGTTGGGGATCCAACTGGTACTAAGAGAACTCGATCTCATTTATGGATCCTCCTCTTGCACTCACTACCACTGAACCGATGCCACCCATACATCTTTTCTTGGTTCAGTCTTCAGATCCACAATCCTATGGCGAGGCCGCTGGAAATCCCTTTTGGGAATCTGCCATGCATGAGGAGTAATACTCCCTCCTCAAGAACCAAACTTGGGATATGGTTCCCCTTTCTTCAGGAAGTAAACTTGTCAAGTGTAGATGGGTCTATAGGACCAATAGCATAGCGTATGGACATGTTAGCAGATACAAAGCCAGGCTAGTTTCCAAAGGCTTTCAGCAGGTGCATGGAATTGACTATGATGAGACCTTCACTCCAATAGTGAAGATGGATTCCATACATTTGACACTTGCCATTGCGACAACCAAGGGATGGGAATTCCATCAGATGGACATGAAGAATGCATTTCTTCACGATGATCTCTCTAAGGAGATCTATATGGAGCAACCATATATATTTATATAGGATTCATCTTTGGTCTGTCGACTGAAGAAGTCTCTTTATGGCCACAAGCAGGATTTGAGGGCATGGTATGCCAAGATGGACTCCTACCTACTGTCACATAAATTTGTACATTGTAAGTCATACCTGAATGTTTACATGCTCAGGACGATTGATTCACTTCTACTCCTAGTTCTGTATGTTGATGATTTCCTGATCATTGGTTGCTCGACTTCAACGATTGTTGCAGTTAAGAGGATTATGAATGACATGTTCTTGATGATGGACATGGGTCCGCTACATTTCTTCCTTGGACTTGAGATAAGCCAGGATGCATTAGGCATCAAACTGTCTCAGGCCAAGTATGCACGAGATCTCCTTGAGATATTTCACATGATAGACTGCAAGTCTGCCTCGACTCCTTTCTTATCAAGAGTCAGAATTGAGGATGGCGGGGACACTCCACTGGTTGAAAACACACTGTACAGATGGATAGTGGGGAGCTTGTTGCATCTCACACACTCCAGACCAGACCTCTCCTATGCAGTTGGAGCAGTTTCCAGGTTCATGCAATAGCAGCCACATGAGCTACATTGGAAGGTTGCAAAGCACATCCTTCGATAAGTACACATCACCATCACCTTTGGGATTCACTATGCAACAAACTCTACATTGGACCTCATCGGGTTCATTGATTCTGATTGGGCTAGTAATAACATTGATTGCAAGTCCACATCTGGTTACTCACTAAGTCTTAGTTTCGGGTCTATCTGTTGGTTGAGTAAAAAGTAGGTTGCTATTTCTCCATGTTCAGCCAAGGCAGAGTACAGAGGGGCAGTTAACACAACCATTCAGGCTATGTGGCTACAACATTTTCTCACTGAGTTGGGAATTCAGTTTCATCAACTGATCGTCATCTGGTGTGAAAACCAGAGCACTCTGAAGTTCTACAGAGATCCAATTCAGAGGCAACAAACAAAGCACTTCAAGATCCACATGCACTACATTCGAGACTTAGTACATGAGAGGATCATCGACCTGCAATTTCGTCCTTCAACAGAACATACTCCAGATATCTTCACCAAGACCTTTAATGAGCAAAAGTTCCATTGTTTGCGCAGTCCTCTTGGAGTGAAGGACACAATTGCCTAACAACTGTCAGTTCTTCTTTTTACATACATTGTACTTTGAGGGGGGTTTTTTCCCATGAGGTTTTCCCTCTTTCCTCGTTTATTTCAGTGTATCTTTTGTATTTAGTTACCTAACATGGACTCGTTGTCGGGACCCATTCTTTATTTTCACCATAGTGATGTTCAGAGGGGGTGTTAGAGATACTTCATACACACCTAAGATTTCTTTTTCCTAATGTTTATTAGTCATTATTTAGTCTCCTATGGTTTATGGAGAATATTCCTCTAGGAGAATATTCTCTTCAGTTCACACTTCAGTTTGATCAGTTGAGTGGAGTCTAGATGCCACATTGAGATTATCACCATGCAACATTGGGATCATCACCATCTAATGTGCATTGTCCTTGGGATCATCACCAACTAATGTGCATTGTCCTTGGGATCATCACCAGACTAGCACATTACTCATGATTCCCTAATCTCGACCTCACTTCACTCTGTTTCAATCAATTAACTAAAGATTGAGAGACTAGTTAACTCAGACTAGGTGGTAGTTCACTCCTGTAACTTCCCGAGAGACTAGACTAGGTAGCAGTTTACTCCCGTAATTGTTGGTGTGTGTCCAGATCACTCTAGACCACCACTATGGCACATTATATTCTCCTCCAATGTGCATTAGTTGAGTTATACAAAGTATACCATGTGTAAATTATCATTCATTCATTTGGTTAATGAGAATTCTTCCATTCTTTTTCTCCTGCTTCTCTTTTCTTATATTTTCTTTGCAAATTGTGTATGTCATTTACTAACTAGATCTATTCTGTGCAGGTTTAACACATTTACAATGATCATAGTTCAATATAAAGAGCATACCAACAAAGAGTGTGCAAATGCACAACTTATTGTTGTGTAACAATCCATAAGCAATAAAAAATTGGCTTAAGGGCTCATTAGAGGAATCTCAAGCTTATACAAAACTGCTAAAATTCCACAAATTTTTAAGTGATGTGCAACATTCCACTAAGCTATCATAAATTAGCTTATTGGATGAAGCTCAAATTTAAGCAACACAGTTACAAATCCAATACAATTTTTTAAGTAACAAAGCTATCGTATATTTTGAAGTAAAGTTTAAAATTTGTCAAAATATCAAGCGTGGTAGCTACTTAACACCCACCCCTTATATGATAATGTACATCTCAATACTATTAATGTTTGACCATCCCTTATATTATGAATAACTTACCATCCCTTTCACAATGAATACTTGCTTACCATCTGTTTCTTAATGAATACTTGCTTACCATCCTTATATCATAAATACCTTACCATCCCTTTCATAATGAATACCTACTTAGCCACAATAATCATTAATATCAAACAATTTCATCATTATTGCTTTACTTATGGCTTTCAACAAAAGCCCAACTTACGAGTGGAAATAGGTTAACCACCTAGGATCCATCCTGCAAGAGTGGAAATCTGCCTCCTTATGGACCGTCAAGATTGTTATAGATCGCAAAATTTTGTCTCTACATAATGATACAAATTATTACAAATTATTACAAGTAACCAAGTTTTGTCTCTGCACAATAACACAATAATACAATGTATGTAGAAATGACATAAACTAAGTTAATCAAAACGTTCACCCTCCTTCCTTAAAAAAAAAACCACATACAATCTCCAATTTTTAAAATACAAAACAAATGTTTTTTCCTTCATTATACAAGTCTGAACTCTCATCTCAATATTATCTTTAAACCAATACTATTGAATATTGTCATTCAATACAAAGCGCTATTACCGAAGAAGAGCTGTGAGCCTGCAATGAAAAAACAATGAGTAAGGAAAAACACACGAAGGAGGCATTGTCGAAAGCCATGGTTACTAATTTCCTTATTGATATCTATCAATTCCTCTAAATGAAAATGAATCGCTATGGAAATCCTCTTCCTCTATAAATTTATAATTTTTGTTATACCCCATTCCGCTACGGAAGAACCTTTATGGCCATGTTACCACTGTTGAAATCTGCAACCAAGTGCAACAATGAAGTGTCATAAAAGAGAAAAATAAATCCAGAGAGAACAGGAGAAAAAAAATACCACCACAACGTCTCTAATGCATCTCGCACCGCCACAAGCTTGTCTTCTGCATCACTACACGCAAGCCACACGAGCTACAGTTGGAAACCCATCGGGCGACCTCTCGATCCCTCTGTGGCTGATCTACACCCGACAATACAAACAACACAGATAAAAACCTTGCGGGTAGAGAAAATGGTGTAAACCCTTGCAATAGGAAAATAAACCAAAGAAGTTATTTAAGAGCTTGGAGTGGGAAAAACCATTTGAACCAATATGGTCAGTGTTCCAGAATTATTATAATAATGACTTGTTGTCTTTCTGTACAGTGCCATTCTCCTTAACCAACGTTCTAGTCTCTTTATCAACTTCAGGGAGATGCCCAGTCGTCTGTATAATTCAAAATGAAAAAACCTATTAAATGATCATCTCAAAGCGTAAAAATATGTTTTTGATATGGGAGAAAGAAAATTTTGATTGGAAATGGATTGGCATTATTGCCCTCCAATGAATTATCCTCCTGCATGGATAGTGTTAATACAACTTCGAATAAGACCATGATTTCTCTTTCATGTCGAAACTCACAACCTACCATTAAGAACGCACATGAACAAGCAAACCGTTAATTAATGGAGAAACTGCTCACATTGATGTCCACCCTCATACATGGCATCTAGAACAAATCAGAGTAGTAGCTCAATGATCCAAAATAGGCAATTTGAACATATATGATAAGCAAGAGTAGCGTAGGCAATCATATGATGGCAATGGTAAAATATGCAATATGAATAGCATGATGTTGGGCTCTGCGCCTGAAAGATAGAAGTAATGAACAAAGAAGAAGATAAACAACCACACACAACCAAAGAAGACAAATAGTCATACACAACAAATATGAAATGGGGCAATGATGTTTTTTTATCGCTCAACCATATGGAGAAATGGTTTACAAATCCCAAGAAGATCCCTGCGGGCTTCTACATTTAACCAGGAGAGATCTCAAGTGTTTCCAGGCATCTAGAAAGCCAAACTCTATAGAAACCTCCAAACGAATTTAACGACAAGGGTATGTCTTGTCACAACTCAACAATCTCCACCTTGACAACACCACCCCGACTTCTCTAACAATACTGGTTGCATGAACATGTTTGCATAGTTTGCTCCAGTATGGACCACTCCACCTCCACTGAATCAACAAAACCACAAACTAAATCAGTGCAACCACTGTAGGTGGCTTCTTAGATACCTAAACACCCATTTCCACGCTCTTTACATGAGACATATAATCATTTTCTTCCTTACTAACATGATAGAAAATTGAAGAAAGTTTACAATGGAAAGGTAAAAGGATATTTACCAGTTTCACAAAGTTCATATTGAACCTCATCAGTGACAACCACAACTTACCATATTTTATGTCCAAGATTTGTTTTGGTGCTCCTAAATCCTTCATATGAAATATCCTGGTCAAGAGCCTTTAACTTGTTGATCTCAACCATACTTTGCTTTTAACAAGCATATCATCAACATAACAACAAGATAATGAATATGCCACAAATACAATAATCATACTCATTTCTTAAGAACTTGGCTCACCATGAAAGAATCAAACATCTTGTACTACTGCCTGGTTACCTTAGGCCATACAATGATTCCCTGAATTTGCAAACAAATCTCCCTTTGTGATGTTGAACAACTTTTCATGGTACATATCTCTGTTATTGATGATTTTGTTCCCTTGACCAAATCCGACCAAGCAAGCTAAGTGAGCCTTCACCCCTCACCTCAAGGCTAATTTCAATGGAGTATCCTACGCCCTTTTAAAGGCTTCATTACATGCAATCCATAGGCTCTAAAACCACAAGATACCAAAAGACATGTGCTCGAAACCACAACTCTTGACCTAACCTCCCCCCCCTTTTCCCATGACCAAAGCTGACCAAACTTCAAATTCAAGGTATCTGAGAATATCACATGCACTCCCCTATCACCTAGGTCTATGTCTAGACTTTACCAATGAAATTTTAAACCCGAGGTGCGCATGCCTAATGAGTCTTACAGTCGTATTCTTATTTACATTAAAATAAATCCACCTCGAACTTTGCATTCAAGATTTTCACCATTGCTTCAAATTTGAGTAAGCCCATCAACACTCCGCGTCCATGCTTGACGTGCCACCATCACCGCCAGATCTAACATTACCTCCTCCAACAACTCTTCATAACGGTCCACTATCATCTCGTTGAGGAATTCCATCAAACACTTCACGTGCATCCTCCAAACTGTAGAACTTGACATACATAAGCAATGTGCCCAAGAGGAAACCTTCTCTAATTGATGTCATGGCTTCCAACTCCGTCGCCTTGCCGACCTTTTTCCTCAGTGTCCAACTGATCCAGGTGGATCATCTCAAAATTCGGTAGAGTTAAAGTATTCAAAATGCAAAGTAAAGCTTACAAAGTGGAAGAGCTCGTCAACAACTTTCTGGTGACGTTCGTTTCAGAAAAAATGGCCTCGAGGTGACAAAGATATGAGCAAGGGAAGTTTCGTCAAAAATGGTTATAAATGGGTTAAAATGGTAAAAAATGAGTTAAAAATGGTTTTAAAAAAAATGGGTGATTAAGGGCCTAGTCCTTGACCTTGCCAACACCGAGGCCGCCTTGGTATCAAAACCATGTCATAAAACCAAATGTTATATCAAAAACCAACCATATGATAAAACCCAAAACACATATGTTTTCCAAGAAATTTTTTTCTCAAATTTATATAGGGTATAAATTCGTTTACAAATTCAACAACAAGCTGAGTAAGCATATTCAGTGCTGGCCAAGAAAGGACCATTACATACAATTACCATAGAGCTTCAAGGAGGAGAAAAAGTAATGAACACTCTAGCTAGAGGAATCTTTGTAGAAGAATCAAGTAAAGCTTACTATGCTATCAACATAATACTTGAAATGGGCATTATAATTCGAAGATATTATAAATGTGATAGGGCTCTCTTTTCCTTTATCACAGTGATAGACCGAGAGCCTCCCAACCACTTCGCTTAGAGCCCTCTTTGAGAGTGCGTTCGCCTCTGTATTATGGGATCTGGAAATATGATGGAAGTTTACGTCGGTGAAGATATTGGATAGCTCCATCGTTTTTTGCTTCCAGCCTTCAATGTGTACTGATGGAGATTGCACTTATGATTAATCCAATCAATTATTACTCTCGAGTCTCCTAGAACAAGTAAGTGGTTTAAGGACCAACAAGAAGCAAGGGTGAGAGAAGCCCACAAGCCCATGAGTTCGGCTTTGGTGTTTGATCCCGCACCACAATTTAAGAACCATTTTGTGGTCCTCGACGGATGAGATTTGAAGGTGCCTCCAGCCCCACAACAAAGTCCGTTTGATTGTGCAGTGCCGTCAAAACAAAATAAAGTGGATCCTTCCACCATTGAATACTCACAAGCTTTGATTTGGATGGCCTTTACAGAGGTCGGCTGCCAATGGAAGGAGGAAAAGATTCTGTGAAGAACCGCATGATAGGAGGGAGGTCGTCCCTCAAATATCGCCTGGTTGCGTTCTATCCAAGTCTGCCAGCAAACATGGGCAGCCAAGGGATGCAGAGCCGATTTATCCGAGAGCCAAGATGAGAAGCAATCTGTAATGGTGTCGCCCTTCCAGGAAAGCGAAAGAGAGTAGTGATGTAATAAACGATTCCAGACATAAGTTGTGAAATCACAGTGGATCAGTAGGTGATGGATATCTTCTGAGGCTCGGTTGCAAAGGGGGCAAATCTCGGGCCCCTGCTAGCCTCTCTTACGGAGCGCCTCCCATGTGAGAACTTTATCGTTCACGCAGAGCCATATAAAAAATTGAATTTTAAGTGGTATCGACCACTTCCAAACCTTTAGAAGCCATGAGATATCCGCACCAATGTCCAATGGTTGAAGGAGGGCCGCATAAATGTTTTTAACGGAGATGATACCAGAGGCATCTCCTCCGGCCCACAGAAGAGTGTCCTGCAATTCATTGAGAGAGATCCCGGCTAATTTCGAGGCTGCAGTGAAGGCGTCCCATTCCATGGCCAGCGGTCCCAAGAGTTGTAGATCGCTACTGTGATACCAGAGGTCGGGGAGGGAGAGGGCGCAGGCTGCCACTTTCACCTGCGCCAGGCACCCGAAGTTTAATGAAGAAAGCTATGTTCTAAGAGGTGGAGAGAGGATCGAGTGGTCCTCCAAACCGAGAATTTTATCCCTCCCAAGTAAGATCTCAGTACCCGATCCGGGCTTCCATCGAAGCCAGTGTAAAATCATCAGTGAGGCGGAGGTCAGGCCCTTCCAAAAGGGTGAAGCCCTTCTCTGATCATGTGAAGTCTTTCACAACCAATGGAGGAGGGGAAGGGAGCCAAGATATTTATCCATAATGACTCGGTGCCAAATGCTGTCATGTGTGACCGCTCTCCAGAATGAACAAGCCAGGAGTGCCGTGTTGAAGATAGAAAGGTTCTTGAGCTCCCATTCCCCTGCCTTTCGGGGTCTAGATAGAGACTTCCAGCTGCAAAGATGGAAGCGACGTTTTCCAACAAGGTCGTTCCATAGGAAATTAAACGAGAGCCTACGTAGCAAAATAATGATCTTGTTTGGGATCCGCTCAAGTGTCATCCAGTAGACAACAAGACCTTCAAGCACCGTTTTGACTAGTATGAAACGCCCACCCAGGGACAACCACTTATTACACCAAAATCCGATTCTCCTTTCGAATAATGCCACTAGCCAACTCTAATCTGCAGAGGTGGAGGATCCTGGTTTCAGCTGGTAGCCCAAGTAACTGAAGCCTTCTTTCAAATCAAAAAAAGAAAAGGGGATGGAATCTTTGAGTAGTGAAAGCTCAGCCTCAGATAATCCCCAATAATGAACAATGGATTTTATGGAGTTTATGGTTAGACCCGAAACTGTGCAGAAGATCTGAAGTACGTCCAAAATAACAAGCCACTCCGTAAGATCTGCTTTTGACATTAGGAGAATGTCGTCAACAAACATGAGATGTATAATCTTGATGAGGCTTGATACCTTTATACCATAGATTCGGTGTTCGGAGATGGTTTTTGCGAGGAGAAGGCTAAGGCTTTCCATAATTAAGATGAAGAGGTATGGAGAGAGTGGGCATCCCTGTCGGAGCCCTCTCTCACTTTTAAAAAGACTAGACGCCTCCCCATTTATCAACACTACGAAATTAGCACTAGTGACACAGGACAAAATCCAATCCGTGAACTTGTCACCAAAACCCGCTGAGTGAAGGATTAGTCTCAAAAAAACCCAATCAATGCTGTCGAAAGCCTTTTTGAGGTCTATTTTCATGATCAAAGCCTTTAGATTTTTCTGTTTGATGGAGTGGATGCTCTCGTGGGCAGCACCAATGGCATCTTGTATTCTTCTACCTTTTAAAAAACCGAGTTGTTCAGCTGATAGACTCCTTTCCAGATACGGCTTCATTTGGTTAGAGATAACTTTGGAAACTACCTTGTAAATAAGGTTGCACAAGGAGATTGGTCTGTAGTCATTGAAGGAGACTGAATTGTTTTCTTTAGGGATCAATACCAGGAAGGTGGAGTTAAGTCTTTTTGAGATCTTACCTTTGATGCGAGTGTCCTCCACCATCTGGAGGAGATCCGATCCAACAAGATCGAAAAAGAAGGTGAAGAACTCTGTTGTCTAGCCGTCGGGCCCTGGACTTCTCTCTTTTTTGAAATGGATCAAAATTTCCTTAAGCTCCGGAAGAGTGATTGGCTTATAGAGGTCGGAAGCTTCAGTAGCTGTTACCAGTTTTGGATAAAGGCTGGCAGTAGCAGCTTTCTCTAGAAGATTATGACTGCTGTTGGCTTTGAATAACTGTTCAAAATGTGTGACAACCTCCACTTTGATTGCCTCTTGACCACGGAGAGTCTCATCACTATCGCTTATGACTGCTATTGGCTTTGAATAGCTGTTCAAAATGTGTGACAGCCTCCTCTTTGATTGCCTCTTGACCATGGAGAGTCTCATCACATAACATATGTTATAACATGCCATATTATATTGTTTATACCATATGTAAAACCCAAAATATATGAATACACCATGTATTAAAACCAAAGCGCTGCCAACCATATAATATAATGCGCCATTTCAAATCGCCCCATATTACCATGTATTAAAACCCAAATATCATATGTTAAAACCATATGCCATATTACATGCGGTGGGAGGAGAAGCCCGCGGGTTTGACCCCGCGACTTCCGCCCCCATAACAACTACAACTACCAATGCGCCACCGCCATGGGACGTAGCAAATAATGGCACGAAAACCTTAAAAGATTCCGAGATTTGGGGGATTTCGGAGGGCGTGTGGCCCATAGCTTGTGCCTCCCCAAAAACCATTATTTTTTATTATTTAAATGAGGAATGGGCACGAATCCCGAGGAGGGAGAAGGAGTTTTGATGCAGGCAGAGACCGGCACGTAGATCGAGGTGATGCTGCATAGTGATTGAAGTGAATTTGCACATAGACCGAGGTGGTATTTGCACGCAGTTCGAGGTGGTACAGAATTGGCACGCATCCCGAGGCCGTACGAACTGTACAATCAGGGGAAGATTTGGGAATTGTACCAAAAAGGGCATTCAGAGTCCAGTTTCTGAAATATATCGAGTTTATACTCAAAAGTCTTGGTTTTTCGCAAGAATTCCAGATCCAACTTCAGTTTTTGCATTCAGGCATCCAGACAGAAAAGTGCTCACAGAACCTTCCAGATACACAGAAAGGTATCCATGTTTATACTTAAAAGTCTCAGAATTTCATCTTGCAGTTGTTGTTGAAATCTATTACTGTATATGACACTCAGAAATCAGAAGTCACTTTGTAAGCATTTGAATACTTAATCTATCGGCCTTCCCATTTGGAAAGTGGCCCGGAGATGTAGCCAGGAAGTCTGGTGAACTCTGTTACCAATTCTTGTTCATAGATAGTATGCTTACATGTTTATGTGCTTGATGAATGTTCTTTAATTTTGCATTCATAAAGATGGTTAACAAT